>WAAG01001581.1:0-10161 GCA_013390105.1 Tichodroma muraria | reverse complement strand
AAAGAAGCAGCGGTATGCCAAATATGAAACATTTACGTGGTATATCCTTGCCATCCTTGTTTTCTGTTGTTTGGTACTTACTATCTGTAATAGTGCAATTTACCTCCTTCTTTGGGAAAAAAAAATTAATAAATACAATGAATAAATAAAAATGAATAAATAAAATAAATCTTAATAACGTCCTTTCTTCAAGCACCTCACATAAACTGGAAGTTTATTTTTGCATTTACTGGTGAAGTAGGTATTATTACTGTATTTTAAAAACGCAAGAGGTGAGACACTGTAGGACTACAGCGTAGTACCCCCAGATGTAGGTGTCTAAGTGCATGTCTGTGCTGAAAGCCCTCTCAATGCTCGCTCATATGTGGAGGTAGTGGCAATGGCAGCTCTCCTGTGGACAGCAAACCTTGCTGCCACTGGAACATGGGTGGCAACTCCTTACGTCGGTGGTGTGTCTCAGGACCCTTTGTCATGAAACCTATCCTGGCAATCCCTCATGTGGCATCTGGTCAGGGTAATGCTTATAACTCTCTAACAGAAGTTTCCACCAGCCAAGATACCTAGATGCCTGTTTTCGCATTGGCTTGTCTCTACACTCTTGACCCAGTGGACACCCCGTTGCTGCAATATTGCAACTGAAAAATGTGTTCAAGCAGAGCGTTTGTAAAGAACTGACACAAAATTTGCTTAAGCATGCACCAGATCTTATGACATAACTGGGAAAATACAGCTCTCCTGAAAGCCAGTGCTAAAACTCCAGAGCAGTGCTTTCTTCATATTCTGTTCTTGATGCTCTTTAGGAAATCAAATACCTTATTTTCTTTCTGTGACTATGAAGTCCATATGAAATGCTACTTATTCAGCTTCTTGTGAATATCAGTGATTACCTTCTAACATAAGAGCAATTCAAAAGATTATTACACTCTGATTAGGTCTTGTTATTATTGTTTGTTTCTAGGATCCTGTTTTTCTGTAGATCCTCATCTGCTGCCTACAGAGAATGCTGGATAGAACATGAAACAGAAATGAGCTTTAAGTGACCATTTACACCTCCTAATCTGAGCTATTTGCAATTATTTTATAATCTTACAGGAGAAGCATTAACAGCTGATTGAGACTGCAAATGATGCAGGTAACAGCCACAAGGATGAATCATTGAGAGCCCACTGTTGCAGACCTGGCTGGGATTCTTCAAACTGTAAGCCAAATCTTAAACATGCTCCATGACTGACTAAATTCTAAACTTCTGTTTGGCAGTCCTCCTAAATACAGAGTGACACTGTAGCAGTGAACATTGAATGCTATCACATCAGCCAAATGTTTGTGCCCAAATTCTGGCTTACCTATAAGGTGAGAAAAATTTAGCACCCTGCCAGGTGCTAACCATACTGTAGCACCCCTTAGTTCTATTTGACCTTTCTGGATAAAAGTCAGTGGCCATCTCTGACCCATGTAACATTAGTTTTGCCAATGTAATCCTAATTTCCTCTTTATAGTTAGTGTTGCTGTATTTGATTTAATATTTTGGGCTTTTTCACACAGCCCAACAAATGATCTGTGGGGATCATTTGTTGTCCCTTCTGTGGGGGTGAGAGGCCACATACAGATTCTTCTAGGCTGGAGGATCATCTTTACATCTGGCCTGCAGGTCTGCCATGCTTATGAGAGGCCCAACACAACAGCTGCAGCCCTAACATGCTGTTCTTTATATCTCTTTAGTAGCCGTATTTTCTGTACTGTGTGCTCTGTACAGGGCCTCTGACTGTCACTGCTGTTCACCACCACAGTGACCTGCCTGCCCCAGGAGAGTGTGGCAAGACAATATAGATCAGAGGAAGGTGCTGAGGAAAGTCAAGCGGAGTTCTGGGGAAGCGCTGAATGTGTTGTCATGTGAGGCAATACCCAAATGGTTGCTCTGGGAGCAATCATCTGTTCATCTCTGGGCCAGAGAATCGAAAATTGGTGCTGGCAATAGTCCTCAGCTCAGCAATATGCATGACCACTGCCACTGGCTGGAGCTGATGTGAAGGTCACTTGCACTGAGTCATACTAATTTTTGGCTACTGGCACTCTCTATCTTTGGAATGTGCCTAATTTCAAAATCACTGACAGAAAAAGAAAGCAAAAAAACCCATTAGTTTTGAAAAAAGGGAACTACAGCAGAATGAAGAAACTTCTGAAAAAGAGTAAACTAGAAATAATATTAATTAAAAACAAACTTGCAAAAGATATAAGAAGATATATTTTACATATATAAAGAACAAGAAGCTTGCAAGGAGTAAATAAGAGTCTGTAGAGATATTAGATAATCAGGGTATGTGAAAAAAAAATAGGGAAAATAAAGATGAAACTACTTTTAGTATCTGTGTTAACTGTGGAGAAACTTGGTATCATGTCTGAAGCCCTTGAAAAACAGGTTCTGACTTCAAAGCATCTGTTCCAACAAAAGATTTCATGGAACAAAATTACAAAGTTAAGAATAAAAGATAACTTAGCATTTCTGAAATCAAGAACTTCAGAATAATTTAGGTATGAAGATGCCAGATAATTTACAACAGTGTGCAACTTTTTTTTTTTTAAACTGCTTTGCTAGCCAATGAATGGAATTTACATAGATGTTGCTGTTCAGCAAAAAAAAAAAAATTCCAAGGAGGATCAATGAACCTATTTTTTCTTCTTTAAAATGGGCAATTACAAACAGAATAGAAGAAAGTATTAGTAGACATGGAACAAATGTATGTTTGAGAAGAATTAGTGTTACTCTTGTAAAGAAAAGTCACATTTAAAATTTTGCATACAATTCACTGGAGGAGTCAGTAACCACACAGACAAGAGCAATCCACCTGCCAAAATTGTATTAGAATGCCAGAAGTCTTTTTACAATGTTCCTTGCCCTTTCTAGAACGTTCTTGTAAAAAAGACTATGCTGCCACTGAGTAGCAGGGAAAGTCTTTGAATAGATGGATAATTGCTGAAAAGTTGGAGACAAAATAAGTTTATACAGTCCATTTTCTCAGTCAAGGCAGGGTATTAGAAGAGAACTATTAAAGTGTGTGCTAGATCTGTGCTCTTAAACATAGTAGAAAATGAAGTGGGAAGGTGGGTGGAAAGTAAGATAATAAAGTTTGCTAGAATTATAAATTTATTCAGGACAAGAAGGATGAGGACCAGCTGAGAAGAGTTGAAGAACATAATCCTAGTTAATAAAAAACCAAGTGAAATGAAATGTAAGTAAATGATAAGTGATGTTCATAGCAAAAAGTAACTTCAGCTCTAGCTACATATATAAATCGTAATTTAACATACACAACCTTTCACTCAGGAATGATAACTTCAAGTTACAAAGAGTAGATAACTGTAGAAAACAGTCCTAAGAAATTGTCATCTCAGAACAGAAAATATTGCTACACCTCTCTGCCACAGCATGTGCTTGTCTTGCACACTGTATACACTTTTTGTTCAGTTTTTCTCCTCACTCTCCAATCAGAAAGATACAGAGAAGACAACAAAGATGATTACAAGTATGAAACAGTTTCAATATGCTTGTAAGTTAAACATCTTTTTACTCTTCTGACTAGAAAATAAAAAGTCGTTATGAATGTAAGAGTTTATAAAATCATCAAGATTATGAAGGAGTCAAAAAGGGTATGATTGTGTACTCTCTTTTCTAGAGAGAAAAAGCAGCTGTCAGATGAAATTTGAATAAGGCAAGTTTGAAACAACAAATAATCCTCTTCATGTAATTAAGTTTTTACAGGACATTTCTGGTATTAAAAGTTGATATAGGCTTGAAAAATAATTAGAAGAATGAGCTACTCAAAAAAGCTACTGAATAACAACAATTACCAAGTTTGGCTAGTTGTGAACTGCCAATATGTGTTGCCTGGTAGAGTAGACTTAGGATATATAACTTAATAACTTTTCCCACGGCCTGCTGAGGAAGACTTGGGGGTGATGGTTGATGAAAAAGTCAACATGAGCCACAGTGTGTAGTTGCAGAAAACCAGCCAAATCCTGGGCAGCTTCAAAAGCAGCATGGCTGGTAGATCAGAGGTGATCCTCCTGCTCTACTCTGCTCTTGTGAGACTCCACCAGCAGTTCTGCATATGGTTTTGGTGTCCCCAACATAAGAACATGGAATGGTTGGAACAAGTCCAGAGGAGGGCCATGAGGCTGATAAGAGGACTGGAGCACTTTCCTTCAGAAGACAGGCTGAGAAAGCTGTGACTGTTCAGACTGGAGAAGAGAATTTTGCATGGAGACCTCATAGCAACCTTCCAGTATCTGAAGGTGGCCTACAGGGAAGCTGGAGAGGGACACTTGATAAGGAACTTCAGCGATAGAACAAGGAATGATGGGTACAAATCACAGAATCATGGAATAAGCCGGGTAGGAAGATACCCAAAAGGATTTTTGAGTCCAACTCTCAGCCCAGCATAGTAGCCCAAAAGCCACACCAAGTGCCTGAGAGTATTCCCCAAATATATCTTGAACTCCATCAAGCTTGGTGCTGTGACCATTTCCTTGGGTAAGTGCCCAACCACCCTCTGTGTGTGGAAACTTTTTCTAGTATCTAGTCTAAATCTCCCCTGACGCAACTTCAGGCCATTCCCTCAGGTCCTGTCACTGTCACCACAGAGAAGAGATCAGTGCCTGCCCCTCCTCTTCCCCTCATGAAAAAGTAGTAACTGCAACGAGGTCTCTCTTCAGTCTCCTCTCCTCCAGGCTGAACAGACCAAGTGCCCTCAGCCATTCCTCATATGGCTTCCCCTCAAGGCCCTTCACCATCCATTCTGCCCTCCTCTGGACACTATGTAATAGCTTTATGTCTTTCTTATACTGTGGTGCCCCAAAGTGCACAAAATATTCAATGTGAGGCTGCCTCAGTGCAGAGTAGGGCTGGACAATCCCCTCCCTTGCCCAGCTGGCCATGCTGGGCCTGATGCACCCCAGGACAGGGCTGGCCCTCCTGGCTGCCAGGGCACTGCTGGCTCAAATCCAACATGTCAGCAACCAGGACCCTTTCCATGGTGCTGCTTTCCAGCATCTCATTCCCTAGACTGTACCTACACCCAGGGCTGCCCTACCCCAGGTGTACAATCCAGCACTTTTCCTAATTGAAATTCATGCGATTGGTGATTGCCTAGTCCTCTAATTTAGGTTAGATATTAGGAAGAACTTCTTTACTGTGAGAGAGGTGAAACACTGGAAGAGGCTGCCCAGGGAGAGCAGTGTGTGCCCCATCCCTGGCAATGTTCAAAGCCAGGTAGGATAAAGCCTTGTGTAACCTGGGCTAGTAGGAGATGTCCCTGTGGATGGCAGTGGGGGTTGGGAATAGATGATCTTTAAGGTCCATTCCAACCTCTTAACATTCTATGAGTCTATGAAATATAATTGTTTTTGCAGGGGCATCTTCTCCAGGGTAATATTAGAGACAAGGTAATGAGGTACTTTGAACTTAGTCTTACCTGATACAGGACTGAGTAGTCTATTATGTTCTCTCCTTATTTTATATATTTCAGTAAAAGAACCATTAATTTCCTTATATATTCCTATAAACAGTATTAATAAGTACTTAATTCTGCTTCATGTTGTATTTAGTATAGTTTTATTTCTAGAAAATTGTATTTAATTTATTAAGATATGCAAATGAACCTGAAGTTTCATGCTATGGATGAAGAACAGAACGTTGTTACTGTAGACAAAAAGAATAATGACATTTTGGTTTTGAGGTATTCACTGTAATATTGCTATTAATAATCAGTTTATTTTGGTACTAAAATCTGGCTTAAGACTGCTTATGTTTGATGAGTCAGGGATTTCTAAGTGTTCCTTTTTTTTAAGGAGTCCATTAGCCCCATGAATTAGGATTCAGTAATAAAGTGGAACATGATATACGAGCTGCACCTATACAGACAGGCTGTTCATCCTCTATTTTGCTTGAGGGTCCAATTTGTCTGGTTAACAACTGGGCATATACATTAAGATCCAACTTCAGCTAAAAGTACTTTTGACAGAGAAGCCCAGCTGGGAATGAGAACTTTATGCAAGGCTCAACACCTCACCTGCCATAGGGACATGGAAGTAGTCTGCACAAGTGCCCTCTGGCTTAGGGCCACAGGGCATTTCCCACTGTGGATCAGAAGGAGGAGGCTGTCCCTGAGACCCCTTACTCCTGCCATGATGTGTTTTCTGAGCAGTGACAGAGGAAGGACCTTACAGTCAATAGACACCACCAGGTAGTTTCTCCTGCACAGCTTGGTAGCAGCACCCTAACTTCCACAATTGAAATCTGTTTCCTAGCACCTTTCATATTTCACATGGCATGCAAATGAATTAATCTTCAGAGCATTCCTATGTAGTAGGTAAATGTTGCTCTTAAATAAAAAACCCCAACCAGCCAACTCATCAGAAGAGAGGGGACAGGCAGCGACAGGAAGGCTTCTGAAGTTGCTTTGCATCTGGACTCAGAATTCAGGAAGTCTGTTCATTCCTGCTATTGCATAGAGGTCATCTTGCTCTTTGATGTAGTCTAGAAAATGAAATGAGCTATTAACGCCTGGATACATTGCCCCATTAAATTAGAAACATTTACAAGCCCAGCACTGCACATAAAACATAGGTAGCACTTCTCATGGTAAAACCAGACTTTGTTTCTTCATTTTGGATAGTGTGACCTGTGGTGTCTCTTTTCTATTTGTCTTGTGGTTTACTGCATTATGTAATTTTACATCCACTTAAAAGCCAGCCAAAGTAAAATACTTTGTTGGAAGTGAGATGTAAACAAATGTTTCATCTTTCCCTGCCATTTTTCTTAGGCCTTCTGCAGAGCTGGATTACAACATGCCAATATTCATTAAAGGAAATATATTTTTTAATCCATATTTATGAACTGTATTGTTCATAAATATTTCAAGGTACCTGCAAACCTAGGTTAAGAGTTATCTTTTCTTTAGGAAACTAAAAAGACAGCTACTGTACACTCACTTAGTTCTTTACACTCACTACAACCAGGTTCAGGAGTAACTAAGTGGACATGTATGAATATTTATTTACAATGGCAACTTTAACCACTGCTTCTGCATGCTAGCTTGAAATAATCAACTAAACAAAGGAAAGAAAACAAGGAATTCTCACAAACCTTGCTGTTCTATATCTAAAATCTAAACCCCAAATATAAATTATTGAATACTTTGTTATAAGAACCTTAGTAATTTTTCCCCATATTTTTACTTTAAAAATAGATACTGTATATACAAATGTATAGATAGATACTGTAGATACAAATGTAGTCTTTTTGCATTTGCATAAAGCTGGCATTATTAAGAATATCCACATGAGAGAAGGTTACAAAGATGATCCTTGTAAGAAGGTGAATCAGATAGCATATATTGTAATACTGAGTACTTTTTGCTGTAGCTGAATGACACGTTTAGAAAAGCTGATACTTTGATGAGAAGATCAACTGCACAGTATTCTCCCAGAATCTCCTCCAGAGTCTCAATGCAAACTAACATAAGGACACAACGTATGTGTCAAGAGAAATAAACACACATTAAACCAGACATTCATTTTCCTCAAACTACACTCTGAAATCATATGCAACAAAATACTGTGAAAAGATAGGAGTGCCAATTTTACAGAAACAGTCACATTTCAGATAAAGAAAAGCTTTTGTATGAAGTTGTATCCACAGTCCCCAGCATAAAATATTAATAGTTCCAGCTATACTGCTTTATAACTGAGGAGGAAGTGTTCCTAGGAGAGAATAATTTGATTAAAAAAATCCTGCTGTTCAACAAGTATTTAGTATTTGTAATTAAAAATGTATATCTCTTGGCTACCATGTAGGAACACTGTTGAAATATTTTATTTATTGATTTTATTCAAGTGTGTGATCAGAGCTTAGCATAAAGAGCCTCATATAAAATTGCAAAGGACTATTGCTGAGCTCATATACTGAGGCAATAAATTATCTTATTTTTAATAACTTGATTGACCTAAAATGCTCTTCCTTTTTTTTTGTGCAAGGAGAACTCTAGTTAAATGCTGTATTCACTTGTTCTCTTTTTTTTAAAATAGTCTGGGAGGAACTGAATGGCATTGTCCTTCCCCTCACTATATGCTGGAGGTCAGGGATTCTTGTTTCTCACAGGGCACCTTTGCTTTACTCTGCCTCACCTCCTTACAACGTCCAGAAGAGGTGGCAAGCTGCTTTTGACAATGTGAACCTTACTATGTTCAGTGTGAAAAGGGAGCCAGTTGTGGTCAGATGTGGGCAGCAAGTTGTCATTTAGAAAAGAGCTCCCAACTAATGGATAAAGTATTTTTAAGCATGCTGGAATGATTCCACAGCCAAGCTGCTACAAATGAATAGGCCTTTTGTTGTGAGCCTTGATCTCTTCCCTCCTTCCTGCCTTTCTCCCTCCCCCACCTCTTTGTCAGGATGAGTCAATATCCTTCTAATTGGGTGTCCTTTCTGGACTTTTCCCCCAGATTTTAGGCATTAGGAAAGTTCAAATCCTTAAACACATAGCCCAGGTGCCCAGAAACCATTTTTTTTCTTTAACAGATTTATTGCTTCAAGAGGTATTCATTTCAGAAAGCTCAACAGTATTGTTATGGAGTTTTTTGCTGCACACAGAAAATGTAAAAGGAACTCAGTTGTACTTCACTGAAATGGCATTATCAACCCAAGAATGAACAAGCTGATTTGTTATGTCTTTAACAAGAACCCCGTCAACTTCTAAATCATGTTGTGGGATTGTTCTGAAACCGTGGCCCAGTATGCTTTCAGAGATAACTACCCTGCTATCTTGGTGGTAGCTCTGATTTTGTCATCACATCCTTTCTGACTGCCAGAGGAAAGCGAAAGTGGGTGAAGCCTTCTCTGTCAATAATACCACAGGTGAGAATGGCCAAACTGGAACAGTGATAGTCAGGAAAGACTAAAAATCTGGTAATGATGCCTCCTAATGGAGACCCCTGACATGGTCCTGGTGAAGATTATTTACAGTTGTTCACTGATTTTGCAAATTTTTGCCTTGAGAGTCTTAACAAATAATAACTTCTTGGAATTCACTGGTACCCGGCATCCCAGGATCCCAGGCGAATTTAACTTTCCTGGGAAGCAAATACTGCCATTCTTATTACATAGATAATTAAAGGAGACATGCAAAGATTAAGTGTTTTACTTATAGATGCAATGAAAGTTTGTGGTAGATTTTAGAAGAGTTGAGGTTTCCTGTGTTAAAAAAAAAAAAAAGCAGAAGAAACTATGTTTAAAGAAATGCAGCTGGGACTCAGAATTTTTATAATAAAAGTATTCATGTATTTTACTGTGAAGTCATAGTCCATCTCCTGTTCTTGCCAGGATGCTGTTTAAAAAACACTATTAAGTGCATTCACTAATTCAGATTTCCTCCCTATTGTCTCTGCGAATCATTTGTGGATATGGAGTGAGAACATCAGAAAGCTGAAGACAGAAAACTTTTGGAGTAAATGAGGCCTTCTATTAATTTTTTCCATAATGGTCAGTGAAAAGGACAAACGTTATATTTCTTTTTTAACTAACACTCAAGGAAGTGCCAGCTTGCCAGTGGAGCAAAGTTACCTGCTTCCTGCTTAGAGAGACTCTCCAAATCTACCTAACTCTTCAGCATCTTCCACTTTCCTTCTTCATTTCCATTAAATGAAGAAGGTTGAATTTTATATAGCTTTAGACTGATGCGTATGAGTTCAGAGGAATAGGGAGAATGATGATCAGAAATGTCACCAGATTAGTCTACCCAGTTCTGGAAATCACCAAATTACAAACTAATGTTCTTGGGTTTAGTTGTTCAGCTGCAGAAGACATTACCTCCTTTTAACCTGAGTACCAGCAATGCCTTCTTTGTAAAATCCTCCACATTAACCAAACATGGCTGTTTTGTATATAGCAGGATACTGAGTGGGAATGATTTGAGTTTCTTGGTATTCACTGTCTAAATAAATATGAAGTAATATCCTTGCATTGGCCTTTTACTTATAACTCACAACATTAACTGACAAAAAATAAAATCCACCAAACTCAACTTCAACTTCCTCTCCAAGCTCTTAGGAGATTTTTCCACCAGAACCTCCCTTCTAATTCCGTAATGGCCTCTTCTTAAGGTGTCAATC
>WAAG01001579.1:25093-39247 GCA_013390105.1 Tichodroma muraria | reverse complement strand
CTACCTTGTATGCAGTTTTTTCAGGTCAGACTTACAGTCCAAAAAGATTGCTTAAAGAGGTATCCCCTGCAACCACGTTGCAAGTTTTTCTGTAACAACTACATAGAGCCTTGTTTTTAAAAAAAAAAAATTAAGAGGCAGTTCAATCCTTCAAATTAGTAGTTAGAAAACGTTAAGAGAATTGTATTTTGAACTTTGTTCTTACATGAACACACAAGCTAATGAATGGGCTGTAGATGCAACCCCCTGAACAAAATTTCTAGAGCAGCAAGCCTTTCCCATTGCAATGCTGTGAAAGCAGCTCCCCGCTGTATTTTGAAGTTGTAAAATATAAGATATAAATAAATATTTTAGCAGAAATCTCAGTCTTAAAGGAATACAATTATACTAAAGCTGTCAAAAACCTAGGATTTGTAATTACATGCATTAGAGATATTGAACACCCAATAATTAAAAAAAAAAAAGAAATCAGACTTTTAAATTATGTACCCTTGCAACAGAATCATCAACAAGTTCAACTGGCAAGGTAATACTAATTTTTCCCCAAGTATCTGAAACCTTAAACTATTTTTTGCCTTGTATTGGTGAAGGAAAGAAAGGTACATGACGAGCATGCTCAATCCTGAAACTCTGTCAAACAAAGTAAAAATAACTTTTCAGGAATTACTCTAATAGCTGTGCTCTTCTGTCAATGTAAGCAGCACCACCTCTCCTCCTGTAGTGACTAACACTGGATACCACACTTTAAAACTCAAAATGTATTCAACTAAAATGTTTGAAGTAGTTTCTTTTCATCAAAACCTTCAACTCTTGACTTTCACCCTAAAGAATTAATATCCTTTTTTAATATACATTACTCCAGTAAACTTCACCCAGTGTCTTTGCAATAAACTCAGGCAGCTCACTCCTGAGTTATGCAGTCCTAGTCTTTCGTGCAGTCTATTTAAATGGAAAGCCTTAATATAATTTGATCTTCTGCTTTCTGACTGAATATTAATGATTTTCCACACATCTGTATTTTACCTCAGGTCTTCTTTGAAGTAGATCAATGATACTTAGGGCAGAACTGCAGTGTCTGCAGCTAAAGCTAATTCTTCCACAGAGGAAATAGAACTAACTGGAACAATGGGACGGGATAAAGTAGCAGTCACAAAAACTTAAACAAAAGAAACACATTCTGCATGCAAGGTATAAAAATGGGATATATTACGTTACTTGTATTGAACTTGGTAAAAAAACAACAAAATTACTACTTCTCTGATGTTACCACGGTTTTTATTAGATTATCAAAGAGATAAATTTACATTTGAAGCCAATGTTATGAAAACTGTACTGTTTCAGAAATTGCTATTAACATACCAATGGCATTGTTCAGCCTATATTCTCCTCTGAAGAAATCTTGTGACAGTTTATCTCCAACTCTTCCCGCTTCTGTGATAGCTTAAGAGAAATAAAAATTCTGAAGATAACTGTAAGCTTAATAGAAAATACAAGTAAAAGAAAATAATGTCTCATAAGTTGGGTCTTTTCCTACAGCAAATAGAGACCAGCTTAATCCTGCTTTATTATATTTGAGAAAATTTGCTCAAATTTCAATATCAATATAAGTCTCAAATTTGATTTAATTGTATTTTGCTGTAGACTGTGCCACATACTTGTGTGGTCCATTTTTTAACCTCTCCTAATGTCTAGTACTCATCTGTAACGTTTTTCACACCAACATTTGGAACGGTCATTTAAAACTGACTATACTGAAGAGTCTAAATACTAAAAATGAGAAGCCAATTAAAGCATGACATGACAATACATTGTTGTATATTGTTATAACAATAACCTGTGCTGCTTGTTTACCTACAGTTTCCAACAATAGCTAATTTTGACACTTTGGAGATTTTCTGCAGTTCATAGCTAAAGAATAATCACAGATGCATTGATCACCCTTGTCAGATCTGTATCTATCCAACTAAAACATTAGACACAAATTATCCAATACTGTAAGAGCTACCTGTTAGAGCCTTTCAAATTTCTTGGAAAGAAGTTGTCAGTAATGAAAATCTGGGAAGAGAAATGTAGAGACAAGACTCCTCTGCTCCCTGGAATGACTGGCTGCTATTATCAGTTATTCATAAAAACGTAATTTTTACTCTTTTATACGCTGTTCTGACAGTTATCTCCTGACAAATAGCTTAAATAGCATCTGCACATCAAGGTGTTATAAGAGTCAGCACAACTCGTCTCTTACTCTTGTGTAGCAAGATTTTGTTTAACCAAGTCACCGTGAACAAAGGAAATCAATGCAAAGTAGTGACTGGGAAAGACATCAAACGTTTAAATGAGCGTAGTCCTTACCTCGGATGTCACCCCCAGCACAAAAAGCTTTTCCTCCAGCTCCCTTTATAATTATTAGAAAAGTTTCAGGATCTTGCTCCCACGTCTAAAAAGAAGTAAATATTTCCACATAAGACAAAAATATACACTAATAATGCTTGCTCTGTATAGTGTCTATAATTCCTACTTTACCTTTTCAAAAAGCAAATCAAACCATACTTTAAAACAGATTGACTTAAACTGAAGTTTGAGATCTAAATGTCTTTCTGCCACTTCTGCATCCTATTCAACCATGAGTACAGAGACCAGCAGAGATCAGCAGAGCTGCCTTTCATATTTCAGAAAAACACTTGTGCACAGCTCTCAGCCTCTGGGGAAAGGTACAGAACTCTACAAAACAGAGCCTGACAGAAATAAAAAACTATGACACCTTTTCAGGCTGTGCTTCAAAAAGGTCTAATAAATACCAAAAGGCATCCGGCAATTATCCAACAAACACTGGTATCTAATGAATTTGACTCTGTGTATATGATAAATAGTATCATTAAATTAAAAGAGAGATTTTCATGCTTAAAATCTCATGGCACTTCACTAGCTTGTAGAAACAGTGCCTGTAAATCCATGAGTTCTCATTTAAGGAATGACACTGACAGCCCCCTGCTTCCTAGTGGCTGGTATATTTCATTTTCAGCCACGCAGCCTCCCGACAAAACATGTACTCCATCAAGAGGCAACACGGCTGTATAGATTGAAATTTGTGCCAACTGACCAGGCGGGTGCTGCCAAAAGGAATACACAAACACTGAGCACTGCTTGCTCTTAAATCAGTCCTGGTATTAACATGGATGTCCATTTACCTCTGGAGATGCTAAATTCAACTCTGATAGCTTGTTTCTTTGATGTGTCTCCTCTTTCTAACTCACCTGAAACTGCCTGGTTTTTCCTATGCTATAAATCTGAGCTCACTGTACTCACACGAACTTTCATCCTTTAAATCAGTACACTAAGAAGTGTCTAACTGCATTTTAAAATGGGTTTCAAATAACATATGTATAGAAAGGATGGGTAGAAGTGGAGCTACTAACCTTTATCTGAGGATAAATTTGTTGGATCATAGACAGATTTAGTGCATTGAGAGCCTTGGGTCTATTCAAAGTTATTATTCCTGCACCTCCTTTCTTTTCCAACAACACTTCTGCTGTCAAATCTGTTTGCTTAGACATTTTCTGTGCATACAAAAACAAATAAAGCAAATGTCATCAGTTAGATAACTTAAAAACATATTTACAAAAGTGTTTATGGAAATTTATTCTCAAAACACACTATTCAGGATCACAAAACATGCATTCTGGAATTGTATGCTAAGTTTCTCCTACCGTACTTCTACTTGCATTTCCTAAAGAGTTTCTTTGGAAACTACTTTAGTCTTTCAGAGTAATAAACCTCAGACAGGTTTTTGGACCACATACTGTTTTACAATAACATTTTGACTTCACTTAAATAAAATTTACAACAGAAACACACAAAAAAACCCCCCACACCAAAAAACAAAATCAAACAATCAAAAAATTCCCAACCCTACTAATAAAACACAAACCCATGGTTCCTTAAAACTGACATTCTAAAAATACTTGCAACAACTAGAACAATGACAGTTCCATATATCCTTACTGGTAGTTTGACACTGAAAACCTAAATGTACACCCTGCTTTAAGTAACTTTTAACAGTAGAAAACAAATTCCCTGAACTATTTCCACACTTAAGAGTGGGATGACATTTAAGGAATTTATGGAAGCTAACACAGAAACTATCTATACAGTAAAGAAGTAACTATAAGGCTGAAATAATCAAGCTTTAATTTATAGTATAACAGACACCTGTAACAAAGTGCTCAAAGATGAGGGCAATACTATGCCTGGGGAATAAATGACAGTGTTCAGAACCACTGTGTGCAGACACACCAGAAGTTGCATGTGCTGTGTGCCTCAGGGGAGTTAGAGTCCTGAAAGCTTCCAACTCAGTCAAACATGATGCTGTCCTTACCAAATGTTGCAATATTACTTGCAGTCTGTTGAGTGCCCTCAGCCTGAAAAAGAAACGTTAAAAAGGCAGCTAAAACCATGAACCAGCCACACAATTCCCCAAATATCTGACTGCTGGGTTAGGCAAAGCAGCGGCAGAAAAATTCAGAAACACAACAGTTTTACATTCTCCTGATTAGAAACAATTAAATTAGGGCACAATTTCGTTATTAAAATAGCTGGAAATTCTTTGCTTACTAGCAAAGTATGTTGTAAATACATAGCAGACACCCATGTCAGCTACTGATGTTTTCAAGTTTTCAAAAACCTGGAATTACCAGTACAGAGGGGTTAGGGGATATGATTGACACTCTGTGTGTGTCTTAAAGATTTGCAGCCTTTTTGCTGGCACGTTTAAACATTGACTTAAAAAAAAAAAAAAAAAAAAAAAAAGAAAAAAGAAAAAAAAAGGTCTTGTCAAAAACCTTTGTCTATTTCCAAAAGCTTCCATGACCCAAACCTGCCCTGGTTCGTACGCACATTTACATTCATTTACACAGGGCTTGTGTAAGAGCTCGCACAGTGCTCGCGCTTCCCTGGGTGACAGGAGAGACCCACGCTGTCAAACTCCGTGAACACGCCACTCGTTTTGAGCAATGAGGCTGTTATTTATTAATGGCCACTGAGGAAGGCTGTGCTGGTGACACACCAGAGAGCTGGAATGAGAAACTTCGCCTTTCAGCTACTTCAGCGCACAAACCCAGCCAGCTCCATGACACGCGTTATTGCCGCGGTATACTACCGCCGGTTTTTAATCGCATGCTCGCTTTTGAAGGTGAAAGTTAGTGAAGGCCTGGCTGATCTAGGCCCAAACTGTAACTCGCAGCAGCTGCGGGGCTGCGATCCCCGGCCGGCTCGGGCCGCCGCTCCCCTCGCTCCCCGCGGCCGCTTCAGCCCCTCAGGGCGGCCCCCGTTACCTGGGCAGCGCCTGCAGCGCCCGGCCCGCCATGGCGGCACCGCTCCCTCACCGGCTCCGCGGCGCGGCACAGCGCGGGGCGCATGCGCGGCGCTCGGAGGGGCGGGTGGCGGCCCCGCCACCGGCACCGGCTCCTGAGGGGCGGCCGCGGCCGCCAGCAGCCCTTTTCCAGTAACCGAGGCCGATTCCTTACCTGGGCAGGGAAGGGGTGCTGCTCCCCGTCCTGGATAAGGCCGGGTGGTGTGAGGGCATCTAGTGATGCAGCTGCTTTGCCGGTGAAGCGAGTAATGCCGCGCGTGGCAACAACATCGCCCATATGGGCATGTTATTACAGCAGCAAGCACCCCGCTTGCTGCTCAGGGTGGGGAAAGCTCGCACTGCCGAGCTGCCTTCAGAGCTGAATTTCGTGCTCTGGAGTTGCATTTAGGCGGTTTATTATTCTTAGCAGTAAGACTGGTTTCTTAATTTCTGCCCTCGCGGCTTCTCTTCATCCTTTGCACCTGAAACACCAGGCGCTCCTGTGCTGCCCTCGCAGCCACTGACACACGGACAGCGAGCGAGGTGGCATTAAGGAGCCGCTCCAGTGCAACATCCCACCAAGAACTGCTTATCCGTGAAGGTAAATACACGGATTAAGAACTAGCACGGTTTCTGCCCCAACAGTAGCTAGAGACAACTGTGAGCTCAAATACAGCCCGTGCGTTCAGCATAAACAGACTCAGAAACTGCAGCTGTGAAAACTGCCTTTTTAAAAATAATAAAATATTAAGGCATTTCAGAATTTATCATGCTAGAAGTCAATAATACAAAGTTCACTTTGATTTCAGTAACTAAAACCATTCCGTGAATTTCTTTTAGGATGACATGTAGCAACGTGATACTGAAAAGACATGATGAACCATGGAGTAAATGACAATACAGTGCATTAGGTTGAAATGTAGCTTCACCATATCTTGGTGTAACAAGTTCTTAGGATCAGCTGCCTTGATTCACATTTGTATTTGAAAGAAAAAAAAAATCTTAAAACGTTTTAGCAAATTTATTTTGCTGGAAGAAAAAGTCCTAGCTCTCAGAAGCACTTCTAGAGAAGTCTCCAGAGGGCAACCTTGCTCTTTATTTCAAAAATGAATTCAGCCCATTCTTATATCAGCGTCATCTGTGTTGGCATTTCCGTTGCAGTGACTCTCAGAGTGTATTAAATCTGGTTGTAAAAATTTTAATTAAACTAAATAGGCACACACACAAAAAAAAATACAGAACATTTCTGTATTAATGCACTCTCAGTTTCCAATCTTTTACAATGTGAACAAAAAATAACTGAGACCAGGACATGAGGTGCTTTTGCCGGCACTGGGAGACTGTCTACTGCAAACTAATTAATTGCAAGAATTCATTAGGTGGTCCCAACTATTCAGACTTTCACCTAAAGGTTTTATGATAATCAATGATGCAGTGTATTGGTGTCATCTTGTGTCCAGACAGCCCTTTATGCTGCTTTGTACCAAGTGCCATGCAATTAAGTCTAAAATAGGCTAAATGACACCAAATTATCACAGCTGGCAAACCTAAACCCTGACTTAGATACGTATTAAAACAATTATTTTTGAGGCTAACTCTGCAGGTCTCATCCAGGCACTAATTAGTTTGATAAGCAGGTAACATTTTTGTTTCTTGTTTCCTGAGACTGAAAGTGTCTACGTTTCACAGGCAAATACGAGAAGAACATTTCTGGGGGATAATCTCTTTGTCATCATTGTTGTGAAAATGAAGAAATAGGTGTGTGGAAACTAACCTTGTGTAAGACCAGGTGGAGGCTGTTTGAAACCCCTAGAAATCTAACAAATTCCACCTGCACATGGGCAAGGCCATGATCAGGACATGATTACACAGGATATGTGTTTCTGGGGTCCAAAATAGAAGCTGGTGATCTGATTCATCTTTCACTTCTGCTGATTTTGATCTGTTCTCCTCCTGTCCTGAGTGTAAATAATGGTGTAAACCCTTTGTGGTCTTCCAGCTGTATGTCTGATTTAGGACACAAGTGGGCCTACGCCTTTGTAAACAATGAAGTAACAGCAAGCCTTGCCTTGAGACAACTACAGATTTCTCTCCACAGTGCTGATGTCCATGGTGCATTCTCTTTTTTTTCTTTTTTTTTTTTTTTTTTTTTTTTAAGGCCTTTTCAAGAAGAAGGGATGGTAATAGAAGAGCCATCTTCCCTGAGCCTTCATTTTTAAACCTGCTGGTGATGACTTGAATTTACCTATAGTTTTTTTAGGGTCAGGGGATTCATAGGTGTTAGAAAATTGCTATTTTTTCACAGCCATTTAGCTGACTGCAGTCCTGTCCAAAAAGCAATTCAGATATCATCCTGTTTTTCAATAGTCCTACTGCACACCCCTTTTTTTTTTTTTTTCAGAGTGGAATATCAAAGTGACTGCTTTTGAAAAAGTAGATAAAAGAGTTCTCTAAGTAGGTAGTGGAAAAAGAGTGAAAATAATGGAGATGCCTGAGAATAAGCAGAATGAGATGACCTTTAACCTGGGAGTTTATGGATTATTTTACTATTGGCAAAGAGGACTGCACAATACTGGATCAAGCCGGGAACTGAGAGTGTGTAAGTGCAGTATCCAGAAGGATAAGCAGGTTGTAATTCCTCCCCCTGGAGAAATTTCCTGGCAATGCATTCAGCAGGTTTGAAAAGAGAAAACAAGTTGCAGACTGTAGGAGGTCTTCAGAGTTGAGCAGATGTTTTCAGGTTTTGTTTCTGGGTTTGGGTTTCTTTGTTGTTTTGTTGGGATTTTTTTTTCTTTTCCAGGAAAAGCGTAACTTTAGTATGTGGGAGCTCTTGCTCTCAAGAAGGATTTCAAGAGCAGCTCACCTGCATTCTGTGTGCCACCTGTACCCCTTGTTAATCATTAATTTGTGCCTCGCATTTGCCTCTGAGAGCTCCCAGAGTAGTTGACCAAGACCAGATAATAAATGGTACAAGTACTTCATCATGTCCCATGCTGCAGTTTCCAGGTTTGCTGTAAATTCAATCTTTTCCTCTACTGGTCTAACAGCTGGTATCTCATTTCTATATGTGTGCATAGTAAGTGCATCCTTACAGCATGTGAAGGTTAATGGAAAATGAGTCTGTAAAGGTTTGAGGAACAGAATGGGAAAAATTCGAGTTCATGCCTGCTAACTGGTTATTACTGTGCTGACAAACAATCCTCACATTGTTATTTCTCAGTCCAGACTCAGTTGTCAGCTCTCTAAAACAAGTGACACAGATTGAAATTTCCTCGTGCCATCTTGGGTACCTAATAGTAAAGGGTCAAGTCTGCAGTAGAGTCTTCCAGGGACATCACTGAGAGCAGTAGATTTAAAATAAGCAGAAAACAAATCCATTTCTTCACTCTCTGACAGCAGGCCAACCCAGGGAAGGACTGAAACACCTATGTAATATAGAGAAACAAATTTTTGCTTTTGTCTGTCACCTGAGTAACCTCATGCGAACAGCGTGCCTTCCCCAGGGCTTTTGGACATTTATCTTTCAGATAATGCATCCATACAACATCTGAAATCATAGATTTGGGATGAGGGTATACAGCTAATGGTACGCAGTAGTGAATTTCTCCTGTAACAAGAAAGTGTGTGAGGGTGGGAAAAAATCAACTTTTATTCTTCCGGTTTTTTTTTTCTTCACCAGTTAATTTGCATCTTATCAGTGGGGAACTAGAAAGTGTTTGGAAAAGGCTGAAAGCAAATCCATAATGTAACTGTGTGAGCGAAGTAGATTTCATTTTCTTTTGGCCTCAGAGAGCACCGGGGAGAGTGTGGGAGTGGCTGGGTGCTGCTGCAGATGCTGCCGTGCTGAGACAGCGAGAGAGGATCCAAGCGAGGTCCATCCAGCAGTGAGTTCCTCTCCTCCCACCACCCCTGCTTAGACATAGCACTCGTGCTGCAGCCACCCTGCCAGAACCCCCTGGGTGAGACGGGACCCTGGGCAAACACCCTCCTACGTCTTTCTTCCCTGCTGCCACAAGCAATCTGTCACTCCTCTCCCCGAACCACCCTCCACCTACGTACAAAGCCATAACTGTAAGGAACGCCCTCTTCCCTCCTCCTTTTCCTCCCCACGAGCCTGTTCTCCGTGGGTGAAAAATGCTATCTTCCCAGAGATCTGGTCACCCCCGACTTTGGCTTTGAGACCCAAGCTGTTTGATACCTTTTAGGACTACAGCTTGGAAAGCTCTGCTTGCAGATCTATTGTGTTAGTTTTTCAATTGCATATAATTGCACACGTGCAGGTGGGAAGGGGCTATTTGCTTCCCACTCGCTTTGATACGCCTCCCTTCCTAAGAGGACCGCTTCCTTCCCTTTCTGCTCTCAGCCTCCCACGCGTTTAGCAATGAGAAATGCTGCAGAAAACTGACCAGCTACCAACCCGCCCACCTGAGGAGGAGGAGCACCAGCAGCAGCAGCACATTTCTCTCGCTCTCAGCTTTTTAAACACAGTTAAAAAGAGCTGTAGCGTGGGTGGAAATAGCTGTAGGGAGTGTGTGTGGGAATGGGGCTAGAGGAAAGTGCATTTTTTTCTTGGTAGGACAGTTAACTTCTAGTGGACAAAAAAAATACCCCAAAGATATCTCACTGCTGAGGGTGTCTTTGGCTGTATAATTAGTTCTTGAGTTTCCTAGGTCTGGAAAGGATGAAGCAGGGAATGAAGCTAGTGATGGCAGGGAAGCTTGCCTTCCAGACTTCAGGAGCCTGCTTAGCAAATGATATCTATATTGCATCTCGTTGTGTCATCACATCTGCTGTTCTGCTCTCAATGTGTGTGCTTGATTCTGTGAGAGTCAGAGCTGCCTGTATGTAGGAAAAGAAAAAAGCATGTGGTTTTCACACCATGTGGGTCTGTATTTCAAAATACTGTCCCTGTTGGACCTCTTGAAATAGCACTGTCCCAGAATATCAGTTAATTCAATATTTACTCTGTGTGCTTCTATAAGAAATTAAAATCAAGCTTATTTTGTTAACTGGTTGTTATTTGAGGTGCTTTGCTTGTATTACGTGAAAATAGGCAGTGGAACTAGTAAGGAAAACAGAACCTCTAAGACTTGTATAGAGTGCAAAGTGGTAGTGCTGTTTCTTAAGAAATCTCTGATAGACTCTAAGAACCAAGGGTCCTCAACAGCTGTGAGTTTCTGACTTGGTTTGACTTAGCTATCTGAAATACAGATTTTACAATATATAATCCTCCTCAACGTTGCCCTAACACAAGTTAGTTGCACACATTCTTCTCAAGCCAAAACTCTACCCATACATGGGTTTTGACAGCATTTCTCACCAGCATCAGACCTTCCATATATGTTACTGATTCAGAATCTTATATCAGGATGTGGTCTTTAATGATTCAGAGGTGCAATAACAGCCAAATAATGAAATTCGCCTCTGAAGTATTGGAGACACCTGAAAAAAAAAAAATATTGTGCAGGACATGTAATTTTCTCCTAGTGAGTGGAAGGCTCAAGCCTGGGAAATGGCCTCACTGACTTCAGTGCCTTCCTCCACAGCTTATCTCCTGTAACTCTGGGAATTTTACCTTAGAGTTCGAAGGCAAATGTAGGCATAATTTTTAGGCTCAGAAACAAAGGAAGTTATGAATAAGCCTAATTAACACATTTGCATGTGGCACAACAGACAGATCAGCTGATGGACTTGGGTTAGCGTGAGCTAGAGCCCTCCATCAATGGAGATGTAACCTTAATGGAACTAATTGTCCTCGTGTTTTAAAAGTTTTATTTATGAATGGTGAATAATATTTTAAATATATCCTTCTAACCTTCCACTGAATCTCATGTAACTCATAATTGTAATCTACTGGAATTAAATACCCAGCCTGAGGAGGAACAATATCCCAAATATTAAGTTCATGTCACTTGACTGATTTACTTTAAAACATTGCAGCAATTCCTTTGTCAGTAGCATTTTGAAGCACTATTGGTCTGCTTGTAATTCTACCTTATATTTAGCATTGGTTCAGTTAACTTTGGAGGTAGTGCTTTTCACACCTTTTATATCAATGAATGTACATCAGATTTTAAATGCAGATTATATGCTTATGTTGCCAGCTACATTAGCCTGAAATTTTTCTTGTATGATCTATCTGTTGTGGTAGAATTATATTATTTGAGAAGCATTACAAAAAAGAAAAGAAAAATCACCCAAACATTTAGAATAATTAAAAATCTATTTTAGGAGCTCAGTCCTGCAAGTAAGATTCCTCTTGGCCTCCCTGTTTTGTCTGTTGTTCAGCTGGAATGTCACAAACTTTGGTCTTGAACCATCTGCCTCCTTCTCAGGGGTCGTAGTGAATGACTAGTTACCTATTTTGTCTCCACCAGAATCATAGTGATTTAAGCACAACAGCATTTGATGCTAATCAGTAGCTTTCTGGCAGACCAGGGAACTGAGCACCTCAGATGTTTATTTCAAGAATTTGTTACTCTAAATTAAAGTGAGGCTCTTCAGCAGGGCAGTGTGGATGACAGTGTGACAGTCAGTATCTTATTAAATGGATGTGGTGTATTCCAGCCTTTCTGTGTTTCTAGTCTGGCACCTCACACAAGTATTATTTTCACTTCAAAAGATGTACATTTTGTTTTAAAAGTCAATATTAAGAATATTTTTCAAAAATTCTTTCTGTTTTATTTCATCCCGGAGTACAGTGAAAACTGTTCATAAAATGATGATTTGAACATTGCCTAGGGAAAGATATCTCATTTACTGTCACAAATGATGCAAAGGACAGCAGAGCAGAGTGGAAAACTCAAAAATTAGGGAAAAAATAGGTTGGTAGAATAAACAGTGGCCTTTAAGCCATTAAAAAGCATCTATCACTCACTGCTGCAGATACATTCTGTTCAGAGTATAAATTATTAGCGTCCAATATAGGGTAATCATGAGTCTCAATGCAACTCAATTTATCAGCTCTGTGTATAATGATTACCCTGGCAGAAGGATGTGTAGCAAGTCAGAAGGAGAAGTGTTTGTCTTTGTTTCGTGGTTTTTTGGTTTTTTTCAAGAAAGAAATATGGTCATCCTGGGTCATAAACAAACCTGCAAAGGCAGTAACAGGGACAGACTACTCGGTTCCTTGAGCACTTATTGAGTGGATATACTTCCCTAGAGATACAGTGCTCAGTGAAGAAAGGCAGTGGCAGCTGTGGCAGGGCACAACATAGATTTAAATTGTTCCAAAGGAAATACATGATTTCTAATCCCATTAGCTCCTCTCTGTAATCTCAGTCTTGCATCTGCTCCACGGATTTCATGGTGCCACCGGTTCTCCTGTCCAGACCCAGACAGTCCATCACTCTCTGTGTCTCTGCAATAGCAGGCTGGAGCAGAGGCTCACGCTGCTAACAGCTCTGTATGGAAATATATGTAATTATTTCAGAAATAACATGGAACTCAAGGTGATTGAGTCATACTTTGACACACCTCTGTCTGCCAAGAAAAATGCAGGCACTCCCTTATAGGGCTGTTGCTAAGAGCACTTCTTCAGGCTCTAGGAGTGAGAAGGTGCTTTATTGTACAGTTAACTGCAGGAGTTAACAGCAGGGTTTCAATCTGGGACCTGCCAAGAAATTAAAGCATTTAATTAAAGGCTGTGCTTCTGCCTAGGAGATGTTGCACCATGTAGAATTAGTCTGAAACACTAGTCTGTAAATTTAAGACCTTTGAAAAGTGATTTTATTGGCATTTGTAGCCTAAAAAATAAAGAAGAGAACGTTCTGGCCAGCACTAAGACAAAACATCTTTTGTTTGTTTTATGCTAAATTTAAATAATTTCATAAGAAAGCAGAGACTTTACGGGGGGAAAAAAAGAGAGAGAGAGATCCATTTTCAATTTGAAATGTTAATGGAATTTTTTTCCCCGTGACTGAGCAGGAGAATCATGAAACACATTTGATCTGTGCATGTCCTTCCCTGCGTCACCACAAGCATCCCTTAGCTTTTGTGAGCCTTTTGGAATATTCACCATTGAGCAGTTACCCTCCTAGTAAGTGACAGCTGAATTTTGCAGGTATAGCTGTCTGTCACCTCAATTACAACAGCAACATACAATTTTCAGCATATTTCAAATAGTCTGAAGAAGCAGGCAATGAGAAATTACTTTATTGCTTTTTCACTATTCTATTTTAGTTCTCACTTCTGTGAAGTAAAGAAAGTCATCTGTTTCATTTTAATATCAACATTAACCTTTTAGCTGACACAGTAGGACACCATACACTGGTGATAACAAATGTCATCTTGTCATTGCTCCTATTAGTGAGCTAAAACATAAATATGGTTTATCTATATGTTTGCAGTGCATGTATCAGTAAAAAGCCACATAGCACAATGACCCAGGATTATGGGATCCAGAGGAAGAAGGTTCAGATGCTTTGAATTTCTGTGTTGCTTTACAAATCAACACATGGAATACATTTTCCAGTTATATCTTAAAGAAAACTGTTCTGTGAACTGTTATAAACTGATATTTAAAAGGGTCTGTGTTACAAGGGATGTATTCTTTTTCTTTCCAAGCAAATAATTTGACCATGGCTTCAAATGTGAGCCTGTAACTCTGCCACCTGTCAGCTGTTACCCACTTCTGCAGAAGGAAATGAGCCTATTTTTTTAAACACAGGACAAACAAATCCTCCATGTACTAAAATGTGCTCAGTCAGCCACACTCCTTTCCCCAGGAGTCTCTCAATTTATCTTTTTTTCTGAGGAAATTTCCCACCTATCTAAGAATTTCCCACCTTCTTTACTTTTCGAGTACTAAA
>WAAG01001579.1:14861-25063 GCA_013390105.1 Tichodroma muraria | reverse complement strand
AAAAAAAAAAAAAAAGCTTAGTATTTGTATTTACAGAAATTAAAAGCCCCAAACTCCGTCATGTTCTCCAGTATGTCATTTCAGGTGGTTGTAGGGTATTTGCAAATCATCTGTCTGTTTCCCAGGGACTCATTTGCTTTTGTTAGTTATTCCCAGTAATCAGTCACACTGCTTGTAGGTACCATAATTACTCACCACGGAATGACTGCAACACTGGGTTGTGACTTTGTCACTGCAGAGTAACAACCAGAGCAGTTCTCTCCGGAATACGTGTGCTAATTCTGGAAGGTGAAGGAAAACATTCAAGATGTGACTTCAGCACCTGGAAACTTGACTGCAGTGACCCCCACTGTGTAACCTTCACTTTTCCTGTTCAAGAGGAGGAACTCTTTGCAGATCTGTTATAATCTTTCACACCTATCAAATACGTACAATGTGATTACTGTACACTTACCTCAGAAAAAAACTATCGCTCAGATGTGTTTCTAAAGAGCTTTAGCTCAGGAAATAGCTAAATTGAAACTGTAGTTTAGTTCACTTTCTGTCTCCCTTTCCCAGACAGGCCTGGGTTAATTAGTAACCAACCTTCCAATATCCATTTCCTCCTCTTGCACCTTTTCTGTATAAACTGTGTATATTTGTTCAGCCACTGTTGTTGCAAGATCACCCCCACCCTGCTCAGGTCCAAAGGTTTGCCAGTTTTGTTTAGCTCATAAATTTAAAGATGAGTAAGATAAGACAGGTTTTGTAAACTAATTACTGCATTCTATTTTAGTGATCCTGCATTTACTTAAAATTTGGTACTGTTGGACCAAAATTCAAAATATATTGCAGTTTGAAATCTTTGAAATACTTTTACAGTATTACTATTTGGAATGCTAGATTGTGCTAAAGTTACTAATTTAGGAAATGAGACATATGAGGTAGACAGACAACCTATGTGTCATGTGCATTTGGGTCTATCCACATTTTTGGTTTTGCCAATGAAAATTATAAATAACACAGTTTACTGGAGAATTTTCAAGATTATAAGTCTTACTTGTGAGAGTGATGTCTGAAGGGTTTTTAGGCATCAGGTGGGCTGATTCACAATCGTACTCCATAGTGTTCAGTTTAATTGTTTAACTTTTTTATTCCACTTCAACCTGAACAACAAAACCTCCCTACAGTTCAGAGCTGATGGCATTTGCACTCTCTGTAGTTAAGCTATTCAGCACACATGCTACAAAGAAAGAAGAAACTGAGCCCTTAGGCTTTCCTCAACATTCCCTGCTATTCCTGCTATCAGTGGCCAAGGAAGACACAAGGAACATTTGACTACTGCTTTTCTGACTCAGATACAGCCAATGACAAGGAGGGGCCAGCTGCTGATTGCTTGCTCTGGCCTCTCCTTCTGTCACTCAGATAGGAAATGCTGCTGCTTTAAATAAAAGGCTCTGCCATTCTGGAATAGGAAAAATTCTTTCCCAACTCAGTACATCTGTAAACTATTTTTAAGGCAAAGTGTGAGGATTAGTGACACTTACTACATGGTGGCCCAGGGAACTGCAGGGCTCATGAAACCACCTGTGGCCCAAAGGGGAGCTGCAAAACCTCGAAACATTTAATTAAAAGAATGTAAGGTATTTTGAAAAACTGAAGGGGAAATAAATTGTGATGCAAAATTTTTGAGAACTATTAATTATTTTTATTCTAGTATCTTTTAGTTGTTCCCCAGAAAATTACTGGTCTTGGAAACAAAAAATCCAGTAACCTGGGGATTTGTCTTCTGTGCATGTTCCTCTGCTGGCACTTGACCAACCTTTAACATCCACAGTATCTTTGCAAGTTTTGGACAGGTCTCCTCATAGCTTCATTTGATGTTTTGTTTTCCATGTATGAGAAGAAAGAGTAAATGAATTTACCTTTCTCCAATTCAGGATTTTTTAGATCTGCTATGTCCCTGCTAATCAGCCTCTTTTTCCTGACTGGTGAATACCAGACTACTCAGCTGTTCCAGGCTGTGAAGTCAGTCCAAACTTCTGAGCATCCTTCCTGGAACTTTCCTAACACTAACTATAACTATTCTTTTTGAAAGGAGGAGAACATCCTGTTTTTTTTCCCTGTAAATCTTACGAAATCCGTATCTGAATTTCTCTATGTGTGAAAAAAAAAAAAAAAAGCTATATATTATGCTAAACCAGTATTATTCCTCACTTTGCAATTGGTTTTGCACATATAATTTTTTTTTTCTCCCTCTTAGGTGCTTTGACAGTTTTGAGCCTTCTGGTAACAAACAGTTAACAGCATGCTAGGCTGTACATCCTAAAAGCAGATAAAATCATCCAACTAAAGGCAACAGGCCTTTACTCAACTGTTTATAGAGATATTTATAGGGGAAGAGAAGGGAAAGAAGAATAAGAATTAGTAGATGACTTTAAAAAGCAGAGGTACTTAGAATTCATAGTTGATGTGCTGATTTAGGAAGTCAGGACACGTGACAGAAAAAGCGTAAGGAATGTTAATAGTGTTACATAGACAAAGACTAATTTCTTCTACTTTTGTCACCTTCCTGTGTTTCGGATTTTTTTTTCTTTTTCCACCCAGCCATTTCAAAGGCATATCCTTGCAATGACGCATCAGTTTTCTGTCTGCTTGAGGTTCAGAAATAGCTGAGCTGTTATAAATAGATCGCAATCTGCAAGAGACTAAGACAATGGAAATACTGCAAAAGCTTCACTGAAAAATTTAGAGGTGGATTGAGATTCCGGCTGTCTCCTAGAGTAGAAGTGCTCCGTTTGAAATGCTTTATTAACCACTGCAGAGGAGCCCGTGCTCTTCGTGCAGCAGGGGGGAACAGCCAGGTGGAATCAGGTGGCACTTTCGGGCACGGTGCCGAGCAGGGAGCGACGTCCAGCCCGGCCCCTGGGAGCTCTCAGCTCAATGACGTGAGAAGGAGACACTTTGCTGTTCCTCACTGCAAAGCTAAAACACGAGAGGCACTTTCTGTTATACACTGCAGAGACACAAAATCAGAATGTTTAACTTTTACACCACGGTTTTTCTGGAAGTACTTGTGTACTCCGAATTGATAATATTCGTCAAGCTTGCTCCCTTTTTCCGCTTTGCCTCCAAAACACCTTAACTTCAGTGAGGTGTCGTAGCATATGGTTGAAAGCTTGACCTTGTTTAATAAGGCAATGAAAAAATCAAACCTAGGAAACAGTTCAATATCCCTTTGTTTCTGTTCAAGAAATTCCTTTGTAGGGTCATTTAGATCCTGCCAACACTTCCAAACAGACTCTGGAAAACTCTGGAGTAGCTGTTCTGCACTGAAACCTGATACCTGGGAGTGGTATTATTCCCCCAGCCATATACAAATAGCTGAGGTCCATTTTCTTATACTTGACTGTGTAATTCTGTTAGAGAGATTGAGAAAGATGCTTTGGTAAATGTGGGTAAAATAAGACACTAAACGGAAGGAACAAACTTTCTCAGAGTTATGTTTCTGCCTTAAAGAGGAGCTGCTTTCTGAAACCAGGCTATACCACAGTAGCTCTATCATGGCAACTAGCTTAATAAAAGCTACCCATTCTCAATCCTTGCCAAACATAAACCACTAACATGAGACCTGGTCTTTCCCTGAAGTCTGTCCCCAGTTGTTATAATCAAACTTTAAGCCAGTACACACTGCAGGATCAGGTCCTTCAAACCTAAATTAGCAATCTGTTGAAAACTAAACATATGTTGTTTTTTTTCACTGTCAATTATTTTGTTTACAGGTTTGGAAAAGAAACATTGCTGTGGAAGATTCCAATGAATTTATTAATGAGCTCAGTAAGTATGTAACTATTAATATCTTCTGAGATTTTGTTTGTCTTATTTTTATCTTCAGTTTCAGACTCTGAAATAAACAGATGTTCTGAAGTTTTCCACTGAGAATACTACAACATGCTGTCTTAAATACATTGTGATAACTGGGATATTGTAGGAAACAAGTCAATAGCTGTGTACAGTATTTCTGAAACAATTTGTACCTTTACAAGAAGTAAAGTCCTTTATCTCACATTGCACCAATAGCCCTAAAAAAAAACATTTATAATATCTCTTGGATGTTATTAAAGTATTTTTCTTTCCAACCACAAAAGATAATTCAAAAATTGAAAAAAATATGTAACTTTGTCCTCTAATATTATCAGAGAGCATTAAATCTGCTATTACTATTCCATGGCATGACCAGCAATACAGTTTACCCATCATAAGCACATTTTCAATAGCTGAGTCCTTCAGTTTGTCAAAAAAGTTTCTATTTATTTTACAATCACTTTTGATCAGAGATACTGCTTTTGAGTCCCATTGTAACTGAAGTCTGTGGCAATCCTCTTACTGACACCTAAAGTACTCAGATCCTTTGTTCTTTACAGTGAGGGTATCATCTCGAGTGTTTGAGAAGGGTATCAGTAAATTGCTCATTGTTTCCAAACTTTGAGGGGAGGGACCCATTTGGAATTCACCTAGAAACTAAATTCAACTACTAGTATTTCTTGGATATTCTCCTATTAGCCAAGAAATTAAGAGATCAACCCATTTGTTATGCTGGAGGTCCTGAGAGGAAATACAAATAAAAAGAATAAAAGTATCAGTATTGTTTTCTGAGAAAAGAGGCTAGATGGCTTGGCTAACTGTGACTCCCTTCTGTATGAAAAGTGACATTTACTGCTTTTATTTATACTGAGGCAAATTCAGCTCCAAAGCTCACATAAACTCAGAGAGTTAGATGTGAGGCCTCTGAAGTCAGCGGCTAGCCTTGGTCCGGATTTGGTGCAATGTGTTCCTCAGTACAAAAGATTATTTCACTGCTTGTGTCACTTAAATTTGCAGATACTAGACAGAAATGCCTTGGTCTTGGTTTAGGTTTACAAGCTACATTGTAGAAGATCTGAATTTAACCATTATCTGAATTTAACTACATGACTGCACTTGCATCTGATTAAAATAAACAAAAACCAGTTCAGGTGAAAAGTGCTCTGAGTTACCAACATATTTTTTTAAAGCCATATAAATTGTGAGAGCTAGTCCTTGTAATAAAAGAGAAGAATGTGCTGTATAAAATCAAAAGTAATTTTCTTGAATAGTCCTTCCATATGTAGCATATGGAACCTCAATTGAGATTTCTTTTGGTCAGGGAATATTTTGCCATGCAGTGGTAAAGTATTTCCTTTAAAAGCTATTGGCAGAAATTCGATTTTTTTTAAAAACTGAGAACTCAAATTCCCATTGACCTGAAGTCATTGACTGGTAATTAGAAAAGCAGGGATACTTGATCCTATATGCATTTCTTTTGCAGATGTAAAGGG
Organism: Tichodroma muraria; assembly: GCA_013390105.1. Taxonomy (NCBI): domain Eukaryota; kingdom Metazoa; phylum Chordata; class Aves; order Passeriformes; family Sittidae; genus Tichodroma; species Tichodroma muraria. Next base: position 19,727 of record WAAG01001579.1, on the reverse strand, counting down.
CAATAATAGTAAAGAATTTCTTGCCTGAATGCTGGTATTTGCTCAACCCCTTGCTCTCAGAGGGGATAGAAGGAAGTTCCTAGGGATCAGAGAGGCTGACTACTGTTAGTTTGCAGTCCTTTGGTCACACACCTGCAGTCATCAAACACGAGGCTCAGTAGGTACTTGGTACGCTCAGAACACAGCATAAAAACCATACATTTGTTTTACTAAAGTCATGTAGAAGTAAGGACTCATTGTGCAAGGACATAGTGGGCAGAGGAGGTAGGAGGATGTGTCATATTTTTAACTGCTTTGCCTGCCCTATTAATTTTGCATTTTAATTTTAACATTTCTAGTGTTTATTTAGAATAAGATGTACGAGCATGTGGGAGCTATCCTTTAAAGTTTCAAAAGTTGGGTTTTTTTCTGGGGACCCCCCACCCGGGGACCCCAGAGGATCTAAGTAGATCCATCTCTAAGCTCTGGCTGGTTGAGCTTCCTTCCCTCTGTGAAGACAGGCCAATGCAGCATTCATTGCAGATTCAGTGGATAACTTGCATAAATTGTCTCTAGCTCCTGCCTGGACTACAGGATCAGCAGGGCTTTGCACACTTCCCAGTCTGGAGGTCATGACAGGATCAAGGACATCATATTTTTGCTTCTATTCAATGGCATCAGTGTTGTCAGCAGCCCAACTTAAACATTTACTCTGTGGAAAGCAAAACCAATGAAACTGTGTTTCCTATGGGTTTGTGTATTTGTATTTTTACAAATGAAAATTCCTTGCACTCCCTTGTGTGACCACTTTAAATGTATCACCTGTTCCCTCTCCTTTTTCTCCAGTTCCCTCCTCTATTCCCTTATCTGCCTCCAAGTTCTTCACTGTTGCTCAGGCACAAACAGTGATTCACCAGACAAATGGACACTGGACACTTTGTGGAGTTCCTGCCCTGGAATTTCCTTCCATGGAGGGCACTGTCTTGCCTTTCTTTTCTGCACTATGTTGTAGGAGCACGCTATGTTGTAGGAACTTAATATTTGTGCCCGCCAAATTTAATATCTGCCAGTGGGTTCAAAGGTCTTGAGGTGAGGAAGGGTTGATTACTGTATAAGCAGACACTATGCAAAGACAAATCTGAATTCCAGGGGGAAAAAGAAAGGCCTATCCAGCAGGAAAAAGTTGGTGTATACACACACAGTAAAGATAGTCACAGTATACACAGTTTCTGTCTTACGCTTTTGCATTGCTTTCCCTTTGCTAATGAATGTAATGCTTCTAAAAGTGTTAGATTAAAATTCAGAGGAAGAGAATGCTCTGCTTCCCTGCCAAACCGGACAGACCACTGCACTGGTTGTCTTGCTGGCTGTGAATATTTTGTCCTTGGTTACCATTAACATTGCTGCAGCTGTGTGAGATTTCCTGATTCACTTGGTGACCATTTCTCAGTTCCTCTGCTGGGATTTTTCTCTAACAAGTAACATAAGTGCTTTTAGTCTTTGAAGAAGTAAGGAAAAGTCACATTGTTCCTCATACTAACTTAAAGTCTTCCCAGGTTTACCCTGGGATATGTACAAACTGTTGTATGATAAAGAACTTCCACAAGAGGAAGAAATGAATGTCATAGTTGCCTTAATGCAATGCCTCTCCTATCAAAGGACTGACTAAAAAAAAAAGTAGTTTTCATGTTATGCAAAATATATTAAAGGTCTCATGGAAAGGAAAGCTTTTCTGTTGAACTCATTGTATTCTAGAGCAAGTCCTAGCAGCATAAATCTCACCTTCAATTTATCTTTCTAATCTGACTCATGTAAATTATTTTTATTTTTTTTTTGGCTCAGAGTTAAAAGCTGCCAAAGGACAGCAGAATATTTTATGTCAACCAGAAATTCTTGATTCCAAACACAGTTCCAGCTTATTAAAGACACTAGTAAGTTTTTCTACACATGAAAATTTAAGCTCCTAGAAACTATATTAGCTGTATTTCCCCTCTAATCTAAGGAACAAATAACAGAGTCAGCTGACACCATCTTGTCCTTTTCAAGCAGTCTACTATGGTTAGCTATGTGCAGTCCTAGCAGGTATTCGTAATTAATTTTGTTTATTTTACTTTTAAAAGATAACTATTTTGCTTTAATTTTTCAGTTTATTTGGTACTTTCCTTTAGACATTAAATTTGCTTATTTGTCTTTTAAGACATTAAACATTTCTAACTATTTTTGGCAAGTATTCTCACCTTGATATATGGTAAAGTTGTAGAGGCTCACAAATCAAAATCTTTATAAAATAACATATGCACTGAACCAAAATCCCACAGAAACCCATAGGCATGGATGTTTACCAGGTGTGTGTTTATAGTACAGAGGGTTTTTATATGGCATGTTTATGTATGATTTTTATTAATTTTAGAAAGTATTACTTCTGAATTTTCAAATACCCAGTGGTCATGTACCTATTTAGTAGTGTCACTCTCTTAGCTAAGAGATAAAGATTGTTTTTTGGTATATCACATTTATATATCCCACTTTACTGTCATTCAGAGCTTGAGGTTTTTGAAAAAGAGGTATTTCAGTAATTTGGATGCATTTTACATGTGACCCAGCTTTTTATTTTGTTTCATACTAGCAACTATTTTAAAAAAAAACTCTTTATACTTCAAGTAACTTAAAACTACATTTCCTTTTCTCTGAAGACCGCTTCGACTAGAAATATTTGTGATAAAGATACTTAGGACAGTTTGTGGGCAGTGCAGCAGTTTTTCCATTTTTCCTAATCCTCATTTTCATAGCTGAAAGAACTCTCTGAGCAAGTGTAGTAATTTGTAACAGGCTGCAATCCAGATGTTTAACAAACAGCCTGGCTGAAAGAAATAACCATGCAGAGCCCCTACTATGTTCAGTTCTGCCCAGGCTAGAGTAGCTTGTCAGGCTAGAATAATGCTGTTCTGTGCTCAGGCTTTTCACAGTGCCCACCTCATGACACTCAGCTGGGGATGGATTGGGCTTTTAAACTAAGTAAGAAACCATTTTTTATATATATGTAAAAAAACATTGTACATCACTCTTTATTGGTCATATTTTATTCTCTGGCACTCAGCTTCTTGTTCACATACCAGGTTATGCAGCAGCCTACAAAGAAATGTTATGTATTTGGTCTTAATTCCTCTATTCAAAGGGCGTTTAAATATTTAATTTTTAAAAAAATTATTTAGGAAATGACCCTGGCACCTCTGAGACCAAGTAGAAGGAAGGGGGATGATCACAATGCAAGTACTTAAAAACACAACTACAAGAAAAGGAAAACCTCAGCAAGCAAGGCTGCAGAAGATGGTCACTTTCCTAGTGTGATAGGCAACAGTGAAGTCACCAGAGATTAGAGAAAAACGGCTTTTAAGGCTTCAGTAAAAGTAGTTTGTGACTACAAAGATCTGCTTTTCCTTTTTTAGTTGACAAACAATAACTGCAAATTATATGAATTACATGTTCTCCCTAAAAGCTTTTGTAGTAATTTGCCAGAATAGCCTCCATCAAGATGAAATAATTTTGTTTGGAGCTTAGATCTGGTTTATCACAGTGACATTTTGTAATAAAACCCCCACTACATGAGCTGATAATTGCCTGTCTCTGAATTCTGCAAGATTACAGGAGGCCTGCACTCCTGGTCTCAGATGTGGTTTCTCTTTGTGATTAATAAAGTGTGGGGGAGACTCTCAGAGATTATGAGTTCTGAAGGCCCTTCCAGAGACAGATGATAAACAAGCCTTCTCCTGCCCCAGGTCATTTCCCCTAGGAAATTCAGCTTTTGTCTCCTGCCTCCTTCAGGAGAAGCCTTTACTGTAGAGGTAGACAGGATTTTAATGGACGCTGTCCTCAATGGCGGGTGAATCCACATCCAGGCAGCGTGCCGCATTGGTATGTCGCTGTGGCAGGGCAACAACCTGGAGAGAGCACTGCCTTCCATGCCGGCTGGAGTCCCTTTCACTTCGGTGAGAACTCCAGTTAAATGGGTCGAATGCCTGTCGCGTCTCTGGTCCTGTTCGTCTGCCTCAATCAAGCAAACGTGTAGTTTTCTCTCAACTTCTTCCCTTGGGCAAAATAATGCAAATTATGTTTTATTCTTTGGAAAAAAAAAAAAAAAGAGGGCTCCTCCGTCAGAAAAGGGAGGTGCAAAATAAGATGCAAGTAGTAATGTGCTTGTTCTGTGGCATCCCAGTTAATGACGTCTGCAGTCAGGTCACTGTCCTGGGCACAAGCTGCCGTACCGTGCCGCTGGAAGAGATGGCCAGTGGAGCTTGCTCACTATCGACCTGCTTGGACTAGGGCCCAGTGTGAACTCTTGTGTAAAGAACACCATCATTTGAGCTTAATCCTCAAACAGCTTCAGGATCTCCTGTTCGGTTCACGGCTGATAAACAGCCCAAATCTCTGGCTGGCCTTTCACTTCGTGACTATTCCCCTTCTTTAGTTTAACGCCGCTGACCTTTTGATATTGCAGCACGACTCAGCTCAGGAGTTACCCTCCCTCCCTTTTTCTGCCTCGGTAATTAGCGTAGGGGGAAGTTTACGGTGGTGTTGTTTTAAACATTTTAGTAATTTCATTTGTGTGCAAGTCTAGAAACAGTCTTACCGAAGAGGTGATGCCACTGGCTGTGAAAGGCACTACAGTAATTAATTCTTTACGCTGTAATACGTGTTTGGAACTTGTGAGGAGCAGGAAGCGCTATGACTGTCATTCGGCCGTTGGGGCCCACGAACGCTGCCCAAGCAGCGTTTTTAAACCCAAGGCCCTGCCCGCGTCCCAGCAGAGGCGCGGACACGGCAGCCGCGCGCAGCCCGAGAGCGGATCGCCCGGGTCCGCGCACGCGCAGCCCGGGCCGGGCCGGGCCG
>WAAG01001571.1:55468-66871 GCA_013390105.1 Tichodroma muraria | reverse complement strand
TGAAATTTATTATCATCTTCATTATATTTTGCTGATGTAAAAACCATCTGCTAATTCCAGCTATCTAAAGCTAAAGGGACAGTAAAGATTTTACTGATTGTATCATTTACTTTTAGTGTAAAAATTCTTTTGCAGCTAGTAAGGAACACACAAAGGCTTAAGAAAAGATTCTGCAAAACAGTATTAGATATAAAAAAAGAAAAAGAAAGGTATTGATCTAAAATTTAATGAGTGAAGTGAGTGTAGAATAACTCAGTAACTGATATAGACTGAAAGGGTTTGCAACTCTTTTGGTTCTTGAGGGGGAAAAAAACCAAACAGAAATTGCACAAACTCCTGGTTGTAAATCTACACATACAAAAATAAATACTAANAATGGGTAAGGAGTAAGATTAAAGAAAAAAAAAAAAGAAAAAGTTAGAAAATTATGAAGTGCTTCAGTGTCTATTGAAGCACTAGAATAAATCCCTGAAGGTTTTATAAGCATCTCTAAGGCAACAGGAAATGAGCAGTGTGGATTTATCAGGAACAACCTCATGGGAGGAGGCTGATGAATTTAATTTGGTTAATCCAATGGATGTTTTACAGCCCAGCCTGAGTGAGGCAGCACATTGGTTATGGGATACTGAGTGAAGATCTGTGTTCAAGAGGGTCCATTAAGTGATGAGTATTTGCTAAGGAGTGTCTGTAGTGGTGACTGGAATCCTGGAGGGGTTTGTTCTGCCTCTGTGCCAACATTTTGGGAGACAAAGAGAAAACATTCGAGATGCAGATGGAAGGTTGTGTGTGTTTATTAAAACAGGAGAACAACCTGAAGAAATAGCCTGAAGTCTACTTCGCTTTTCCTCAAATAAAAATGTGGAGTACTTAGCAATGGAAAAAAATGAAATAATCTCGGATTTTGGACCAGAAATTGAATGCGATTCTTTCAGTAAAAAACTCACCAAATCTTTAACAGTGTAGAATTGTCCTATACAGGTATTTTGTAATACTCCGCGCTAGTAAGTGATATGCACCATTTTGGATCCCACATTTTAAGATGGGTTTAAGTTTCAGACTGAGAAACCCAGTAAAACCATGATTTAATCCTTGTAGTCTAGGAAATAAATATTTCTTTTGTCTTCTGGAAGCAGCTCATAGAGGAATGGAACAATTTTCCAGGTGAGCTAAGTTAAGAAGATCACTACGACCAGTTATCTTGTTTTTAGTGGAGAAGAGAAAATTACTACCTTATCTTGCACTAAGGCCTGAGTTAATGGGAAAGAACATCCTTATGTTTAAAGAGCATCAAGCACAGGAACACGTCCCCTGTTCAGGCAGTGGGTGCACTAGTGATTGCAGTTGCCTTAAGAATAGGTTAGAGCAATGTTGTTGCTTTAGGTGCAGCGAATCATTCCCAGAACAGTTTGACAGACTGGTGCCTCTGGGTTTGCCTCTGATTTTCAAACAGCCCTGACTTTTGAAGCCTGTGCTAAGGAACAAGTGCTGAAAGGAGGACAAGTCTGGTGGTCAGTCTGTAATTAAATCTGTAACTAAATCCTGCTCACAAATGTTGCTGTCTGTCCCTAAGTTCTTTATGTATTTTTACCTGGAAGATGTCTTTTCAGTGGTCTAATGACTTCACAGGGTGCAGGCTGGGTCTCTGAAATTAAATTGGTGGTTAGTTTTCTCACTTGTTTCCAGGAAATGAGGGTTGGTGCCCTGGTGTTCCAAAGGAGATGTTCAGAATTTCTACTCCCCAAACTATCCCCTTCACAGGAAAAATATTACTGTAGAAGCCTGTGATATGTCATAAGTGAGTATTTCTAAAAATTGAAAATATTTTCTTGTCTTGGAATTTCTTCATTCAACAGTCACCCACAGGGCTGTGAGCTTTCTGAGTGCTGAGGGTGATGTATATTGTTCACCTTTTGAAGAAGAAAGGGTTTTGCTAGTTTGGCGTTTTGGGGGTTGTTTTGGTGTTCTTCTGGGTTCTTCTAAATTTACTATTGTACTGTAGTCACTCTAATTAGCACCAACTAATTTCCTGTAAAAAGGCAGGATGTCAGTCAGGTTTTGATCTGTTTTGATTTTTTTATACTGATGCATGCAGACTATGTGGTTTATGCTGTGGGAGAATTCCAAAAGAAGCAGCGGTTGCAGGAGTAAAAGGGTTTGTGATCTTAGAGCACATGCATATCAGGGAGCCGCCGGGCCTGAGCAAGGAGAAAGCAAGTGCTTGGTCTTCTCTTTTCCTGCAGCTTGCAACCTTGCTGTGGAGAAGTGCACGAAAGAGGTAAAACCATGTGGGTCATCTGGTCCTCCTGCTCTGCACAGCCAGGGGAGCGTTCGCTTTATCTGCCAGTGGAATACCAAGCATTAATGGAAAATACAGCAGTTTGGATAAGATAATGCCCATAAAGGCAGGCTATGGTTATCAACATTTCTTCCCAAAATAAAACTGAATTAAGTTTTTAATTACTGAACTCTCTGAAATAAGCTCATGCACACATTTTGCATACACCTAAGGGGAAGATCCTGCAGATACCAGGAAGGAAGGGGAGTGAGACCACAGGGTGTTGGAGCTATCTGCCCTTGAAAGGGCAAAGCCGCCTGGCCAGCAGGTTTGTCACTGAAATTTAGAAACTGGCTGTGATTCCAGGTGCCACCAGTGCCTTTAATGCTTAAGCAAAGTGCAAACTGCGTAATGCCAGGGCGGGTGCTGAAACGCGACACCAGCACATCGCTTCCTCCCAGCCGCCTGCTCCTTACATAACCGGGCTTCCCGGGGCTCTCTAGATGAGCTGAGCCCGACAGGAAATACTCGGTAGCCCGTGGCAGTTCTGCTGGGCGTAGAAAGAACAGCAGTTAATTGTATTCTCAGTCCAATGGTTGTAGTACCTCAGGCGCTATCCTCGTTCTGTGGTTAGGGGAAATAGCCACAGAGAGGGGAAAATGAAGCAGGATGGTGAAGCTGGTGATGGGAGGGCACTGAATTTTTGGCCTGTATGCTTGGTTTGAACCAGTTTCAGCTGCACCTGGAAACCTACATCTGTCAGCTCTGCTTCATGTACATCGTGTTTTCTGAGGGCCCCTCAAAACATCTGCTGTCTGGTTGGTAGAGCAGCAAAGTGTGTGGCCTTTTTGGGGAGCTTTTCTTGTTTTCCTGGTAAAGATGTCAGTCAAAACCTGTACTGTAACAGGAGAGAGATTAGGCTTTAAGGTATTTTTATATTTTATTCTCTTTCACAGGTATAGGTAAACTCAGCTTGAATCTGCCCTTAACAATACCCAATGCTGATTTATTCCTTACTTTTGCTTACTCATGTTTTTCTTCCAAGTACTTGGCGATATCATAAGCAATGCAGTAACTCAAGTTAGGAAAGACAGTCTTTTGTTTAAAATGAGGTTTTCTTAAGTGTTTTTTCTGTAAAGTTGCATTTTTAAGGAAGTTTTTTAACAGTGGAGTTTAATTCTGAATAGCTCTCATAGAGTTTTGTCTAGAGATTTAAAAGTGATGTCTTTAATACTTTTGCTGTTATCTTTTAAATGCTTGTGGTATTGAGCTTTCTTAGTAGTTATACTTGTAATTTCCTTTCATTCTTCATTTTGGTTGTATGAAGAAATATATGATCTTTAGATCTTTCTGTCTTTCTGCTAGTCAGACCACCATGCCATGTGGAGGGGTTTTCCTCATGCTTGTGCCACAAACTCTGAGCCTCAGCCTACTTGCAGCTGTACGGATGAGTTTGTGTTTCTGCTAGATAACAGAAATCCTGTAAAACTCAGATACTGCACAGCCCATTGTGTTAATTGAGAGACTTAATTTTGGGAATATCATATTGTGATACACATGTATTTTCTAAGAGGAAGAAGATTCAGTTAAACCAATTGTTTGTAGTTTGAGTGCTGCAAACCCAGTCTTCTGCAAACCAGAATCCATTTATCACTGGAGATAGAGGCAGCACGGCAGGGCCTGGAATGAAAAGTCCAGTTATAATAGGAAAGTTCTTGAGGGTGTACATATGTAGAGAGCAATTTGAGGACATTTGCCTCAGCCTATGCGATATTGCTCTGCAGTGTAACATTACCAAACCATAATATTCAGCAGTGTGCTCAGAAAGAGGTGGCTGCTGATGTTTGGTGGGTTTTTTTTCTGAAGAAATTTCCAAGAAAATCTGTTCTTCCAAAGAAGGATTCAAGCCACATCAAGAAGTGGTGTTCTGCAGGAGAAATGTAATTCTCAGAATTTAATGAAAGAATCTCTTTCTTGTAAAACAAGCTGCAGAAAACAAGACTGCTGGGATTTGAAGGGAGCTTTTTGAAACTTCAAGATGTAAAATTATGCTCAGGAAAGGCCAACAAACTTAAGAGAAATCTGACCAGACTGTATGCATAACAGTTGCTCCCAGCAAAGTCTTACGTGATGACAAAGCCTTTTTAACCAATTGTTTACCTTTTGTCACGTTAACCAGTGCACTGTTCCTGAAGCAGAAGCTGAGCATCTTTGAGCAACTAGTGCCCATTTGACACCACTGTTCCTGAGCGAGGTGTAGGGTTTGAATTTATAAGAAAAGCAGCAGAGATTAACATCAAATTACTTTGTAATTTGCAGGGATACCATCACTTCAAATCACAGGCATCTTCACATGTGATTGCCTATCACATCTGCTATCTGTTCATATCTCTGTGGGTGTTTCCCATAACCAACATGTCTGTGCATCATGTATGAGACTGGATTTTATCTGAATATTGAGTTTTCTCACAGTGGCACTTTGTAAGAGTGCAGAAGGGGCAAAGGGCAATTAAATTGCTTGGATTTTATCCTCTTGCTCATGGTAATATAATGCAGTTTGGCTGATCCCTGACCTTCTTGTGCACTCCAGACTTCTGTCGTAGGTATATCTTGGTAATAAAATATCACATAGCCACCCTTATCTTCAACAGATTGTCTGTTTTTGTGGTAGGTTCTTTATTAACACATTTGCAGGCTCTGAGAGTTCATGCCCTGCCTTATCTGCAGCAGGCCTTGGCCTGTGTAGTTGGGCCCAGCAGCTGCAGTGCTGCATCCCAGATAACTGCTTCATGTATGAAAGCATCCTTCTCTTCGAGGATATCTAAGTTAAGGCTGTCTGCTGTATAATTGCCTATTGACTTAGCCTGTGATGAAAAAATCCATCTTCTAGGACCCTAGAAGGTGTATAGAGTAGCGTTATCCCATGGAATTTAGAGGCAATAGAAGACATAAGGAAGATGAAAACCTTAAAGTCAATTCTAGTCACCCCAGCACTAGTGTTGTTAGTTTTGGCAAATCCTGTCTCAGCAGTAAAGCCAGATGCCATTTTGGCATCAACACAGACAGACTTGGCATGATCCCTTCTGGCATCAAAAAAATGCTTCGTGGGAGCTGGCACCAAAGCTGTGAAACAAGGGTAAGTAAGGCCCAAGGGAAACACCATGCAGACAGGAGATGAGCACTAAAAATAGTGAGTTGCTGTCATTTGTAAAGAAATCAAATAGCACTTGTAAGAGTAGGGCATCCAAGATCTCCATCAAGGTTATGCTGGTAACCATCTTTGGGACAATGCATGTCTGTGGTGATGTGACCAAAGGGCACACACAGGCTATATTTTTGGTACCCACATGCTGCAAGACTCTAAAACTAGAACAGATGCTTACTGTCTTGATGCTGTGCTTAGGGGATCCTGTTACTGTCTGCAGACTCTGCCTTCTTCCCTGTCTGGAGCAGATCGTCTCCTCTTGAGCCATTACCAAAGTCCTGTTTGCATACATGGGCATCAGGAAGACAAGAGCTGTACTGCCAGAAAGCAAGGAGCCAAGCTAGTGTCCCTGTACCACCCCGGATACACTTGCCCTCCTGAGAGAGTCTTGTCAAATATTTAACAGCTGAACTCCCCTCTCCCTCCTCCTTCTCCCCCTCCCAGCAGGCTTAGAGAAAGCTGAGTAGGCTTTACTGTGACTTCATTACCCACTCCAGACTAAAAGTGAAGCCTGACATCTTCATTTGGGCGTCTCAGGTGCCCAAAAACCTGGGAATGCTAAAGTGGCAGAATCAACCCTATCTCTTTTGAAGCACTTAGCATCACTTCTCAGTAGGGCACTTTCAACCCTTTAGTCCCTCTGTGCCTCAGTGACAAAAGACTTTGAAGCTTTTTAACACCTCTGGGCTTGGATGGCAGGTGTGGATGTTGAAGGAGTGGTCATACAAAAGTAGATGATTCACATACTTTGGCATTACAGTTGCTTTGGTTTGGCCCTAACTCTGTTGCTGTGAAGAAAAGCACGCTGGACCTGTGGCTATCATTTTCTGCTCCGTGGGGAAACAGCAGTGGGAATAATGTCACTGAGGGCTGGAAACCTCAAGCTACACTTAGAAAAAACTATTTTGGGCTCAGAGAAGAGCCTGGACTTTTCATTGCCACCACTCTCCCATCAGCTCAACAGCAGAGTGGGTAGGAATGTCTGAACAGCCTGGATGTGGTTGCTTTTATCTCCTCTGTCAGATGAGTGTTGGAGAGGACTCCTCTTGGGTATGTCCTCCACAACTACCCCTTGTCTGCTCCCTGCCCTTTCCTTGAGTGCCCTTAGGTTAGCTTAATACAGAAGAAAGCTTCAAAGGAGGGACTGCTTGCTGTATGAAAGTGCAAAGGGAAGTGCTTTATTGTTGGCATTTCTTCACCCACAAAGGAACAGTGAAGAGGAGGACTGGCTCTCACTGAAATAGCAGATGATGGAGTGGGTAGTGGCTTCCTCTGTGGTGCACTCTACGTGAGTTCAGGGCTTACACATGTTTTTTGGGTGGAGATGTGACACATATTTGTACTTGTCCGCTTGGCTGACAGTTGCTGTTTGGGATTCAGTTGGAATCAAGAGTCAGTGCAAATCAAGCATGAGCTGTTGCTGTTGGGGCTCTTGGTAACACTGAGAATATTTTGAAGTGCACAGTCTCACCCTCCCTGGTTAACCAGTTACTCAGAGAGAAAGACAGGTAACAGCAGTGAGGTTGAAATGCACTGTCTCTATTTGCTTGACTTACTAAGCTGCAAAAGTTTTCTGCACTTCTGAGTCACTGAGTTGACAGAAGTGATGGCCTGTGGGGAAGAGGCACAGCTTCTCACCACTGCAAGCCCTTGTGCTTTGTTGCACATTAAAATTTATTGATCCATCAGACTGGTTGCAGGGCTATCTCACACGCCAGTCCGACGTGTATGGTGTCTTTTCCTGGAATTATTCTTTGCTTTCTTCAACAAAGATTAAGACAGTTTGGCCTGAAAAATAGTAAATGCAGTAACTTCAGTGTTCTTGTTTTGTAGATGAAGTGCATGTGGTTTGGGGGACCCACTTTACCTGACTCCAAAACAATACAGTAATATTAGACAGAGTGAAAGGTTTGTTTTGGGCCACTTGTCCTCTGAGCAAAAGAGTAGATATTATAGGTCCTGCAGGTACTGGGAAGTTACCAGCCTGACCTCTTCTTCTTGGTCTTCCGGAATTTGTTGATGGCATTCTTGGTAGGCAGTGCCAATATCTTACATGAACCTGGGACACCTGGTCATCACACTGGAAAGTCATCATGTTCTTGTAATGGTATCATTAGGGTGGGGAAGTTGCCCTTCACTCTTCAGGGATCTACAAGTGCACAGGTAAGCAGACAGAAATGGTTTATAGGCAGATTTAGCATTGCGTTGCATTGCTGTTCCAGCATTGGTGATCGCCCAGTGTCTCATGCAAGTTTTGTTAGCAAACAAGTCCCTTTAGAATAATTGCTGTCAAGGCAGATGGAGCTTGTTGTTCCTGGATATTGTCTTATTCTAGAGAAACAGAGATCTGCTTTTACACCTTTCTGTATATTCTTACCCTTTTCTTTATCCCCCAAACCATCTCCAGGATGGGGAAAGATAAAGTCACCTTCGTTGAGGTTGCCTCTTTCACACTGTGTTTTGAGTGCGTGCCAGATTTGTGAAGTCTCAGTCCTAGCACCCAGGGCTGCAGGCTGACTAACAAAAATGGATAGCTGGTGCTCCAGAAACACTCCTCCTATCAACATGAAAATAACTGAGTGCACTGGGGCAAATGGAAGAATAATTAGGTAAAATTGTTCCAGCTTTATGGTCAATCTGTGTATGTCGCTGCAGAACACAAGAGGATTACACATCATCTGTATTTGCTGTTCAAAACCTCTGCCTGCCTAGGACTGTAATAGTGGAGCAACTGAGAGCAGCCTCATGCTTCAAGCCTGACAGATTTGAGGTGCACAGCATCAATTTTTGTTGCAATCATGTTATCATAACTGGATCTCCTCAGAGTATATCAAAATGAGTACTATACCTTGCTTGGTTACCAGACCTACTTGCAAGCATCTCCCATTAAACAAGGAAAGCAGCTCTAAAATGGCCCGAACAGCTTCCATCATGTGCTTCACTTGCATGTTATATCTGAGGTCATGAGGCACAGTCTGTTGGCCTGTGAAGGTACTGAGCATCCGTTGACTGACATCATGTTTGGGGCAGGTGGCATGTTCTGGAGCAGTATTACAGACTGGTAATGCTGAGAGGCCTCTACTCCCTCTTTTCCAGTAGAAACCTGCTCACCATTATTCTGTGGTGGGATCCACGCTGACACGCCAAAAAAGGATGGTTGGTGGCTGCCTAAATAAGCAAATTTTGAAAGTAATGTAGATCCCATAATCTGTCCTGACGTTAGTACTGACTTTTCAGAGCCCTCAAGAGAGTCATCTACTGAGGAACTGTGTGAAAAAACACACAAAATTTTGTTTGTTTTGTTCATTATATCTTGGATAGAGGTACTCTTGTGTAGCCTTTGCAGATCTTAAATTCCAGGTTTGTATAAAGGAAGTGAACCCATGCTGAGCCTGCCTTAGAGCTGCTCTTGCTTTCCTTAAAGTAATTATTATTTCAGCTATGGTTTCCCCCAAGCAGAGAGCAGTAGAAAATTAGAAGGGTTTTGGAAATGGACAATGAGCAGCTGAAGGCTCTGGGGAAGGATTTTACATTAAGAGGATAGGGAAGATTGATATCTTTTATAAGAAGATAGCTAACAGGTACAGAGTAATGAATGGGTGAGAAGATGGATGAGGACTTCTGTTCCCACCTGCTAATAATATGAAAGTCAAATTAGGAGGTGGTGAATTCATTCCTGATGAAAGAAACTATTTGTTCACGACCACTGTCTGTGAAACTCACTGCCGCCAGGCAGAGCTTTGGGGCAAGAACTTAGGAACTTAAAAAAAGAGGCGGGGTAAAAGGATACCAGTCGGTATATACAAAGCAATTGCAATTATTAGGAGAACCTAGGTGTTTCACAGAGGTTCTAAGGGTGTTGATCAGGGTTTTATAAGGGTATGAGCTACCTTGTCCAGCTCTTTTTTTTTTTTTTTTTTTCTGTCCCTCTACAGGGTTTTTTCCGTAGTCGCCTGTAGCAGAGTTGTGAAGCATGTAACTGGCCGCTGTCACTCAGGGACTGCAAGAGAGGGTGGCTGCTCCTGCTGCAGTCGAATGTGGTAATGCCTGCTTGCAAACCACCTTTTTTGTGTCAGTCTTTTGAGGATTGCTAAATTCACACGTAAATTAGGATGCTTTTGCTTTTCTGCCAAGTTACTGCTTTTGATAGTCCTTCACAACTTGTCTTAGATCTGAAATGACGCTTTGCCTTTTGAGTGTGTGCTGGGGGAGAGGCGGGGGGTTGAAGTTAGATTCCTTCTGACAGTAGGGATTTAGAAACTACTGCATTGGCTCAGCCCTGGGATCTGCCTAGTCCAGAGCTCTGGATAGCAACAGCCAAAATCGGATGTTTCCAAGGCCAATGCGAGGCCACAGAACATTACTAAAACAGAAGGCTGCCCTTTTATATCACTGGTGCTTGTCTATAGAATTGGAAAAGCAAAAGTTGAGAGTTTGTTTGATCCAGGAGCACAAAAGCTGGAAAATCCCATTGCCTGGCTGATGCTAGTTATCGCTTATGTTTTGTATCCTCCAGGAAATTGCTTTGTTGCTTGTTTTCTCTTAGGGAAATCAGGGATGTGCTTACTCTTGAACAGCATTTTTAGATGGTGCCTTTAAGTTGGTGTAAAAATAAGTAATGCTTGTGTGTAGTCTCACAGCCCAGTTGTGGAGAGGACACACAGAGTGGGATTGTCATTTGGGAAACCACTCTGGGCTGGACTGGGCTGGACTGAGAGGAGGCAGCAGTGGTGATCTCTGAGTGGTTCTTGCATGTGCAAAATGGGCGTCTTTTTCTGACACCGCTGAAAGCTGTCTAGCTGTTGGGTGGCAAGGGGTGTCTGTTCTGCTTTTTTAATTTTTTTTTTTTTGTTTCCTCTTTAATTTTTTTTCTACTGTTTCAAATTAGCATTTGCAAGAATTTTATGTGGTTTCTCTCTCTCTTCTGAAGTACTGAAATTACTATTAAAACTGCGACTAAAAAAGGCATTCAGTGAACTCACTATGCGAAAAAGTGTATTCCTTTCCTTGTCATATGTTTTAATGTGCTGGGCTCCAAAGCCAAAGAGGCCAAAAGCCAGGGGAGTTTGTCCTCTGTCAAATATCCATGGAGCTGCTGCTGGGGCATATGGGAGTGGTGATGGTGTCCCAGTCCCACCCCACCCCCACTCCCCCGCCCCCCCGACAGACGAGGACAGCTGCTGATTAAAGAGAAGCACGAAAAAAAGAGGTTGCTGAACTTTCAAAGTGGAGGTAGAAAAGGGAGTTAAATTTAGATTACCTTCTGCAGTGTCATCTTCTACACCACTGTGGAACTTGCTGTACTCCTTGCTTGGAGGAGGACAAACAAGACATGCCATCCTGGGCACTGGATGATAAATTTGTTTATAAGGTTTAATTGCCCCTTGGCATGAAAATGTGAAATGAGCTCAAGTAGAATGAGAAACCTTTCGACAGGGTTAGTCAGATTTTCCTTGGGGAGAGGGGGATTTGAAACTCTTCCCATCACCTCTCTGATGCTGGAGGGGTCCAGTCCTGATCCTTCTGAAATCAGGGACGTTGTTGCTGTTTCTTTAGAGAGACAGCTGTTATCTGGAGGGGCTGAGAGTTGAACAGTGCTGTGAGTCAGAAAAAGTGGAACTATGGTGGCAGGCAGAAGGTGGCATGGAAGTGCTTTGGATCTGTGACGACTACCCAGGGTCTGGAGGTACTGGAAGAAACCATGGTGGTGGCTTCTAGGATTCCAGTGCTGTCCAGCAGGCAGCATCCAACTTAGCTTTATCCTCAGAAACAGATGAACTGTCTGTTTTTGCTTAGCGAGATTTAATTATCACCATGCTGTTGGCTCATGACAATATTTTTAATAGACTGCCCTCCTTTGCAGCGACCTGCCTGGTGTCACCTAGCAGCTCAGCAGTCCTAAGGTTCAGGGCTGCCTTTTTTC
>WAAG01001571.1:11558-55426 GCA_013390105.1 Tichodroma muraria | reverse complement strand
TTTTTTTTTTTTTTTCTCCTCTCTTGGTGGTGGGTTTTTTTTGTGGAGGCTGGTTTTTTTATTTGTGTTTGGGATTTTGTGTGCGTGTGTGTTTTGGGTTTAGTTTTTTTGGTTTGGGGTTTGGTTTGGTTTTGTTTTTTTGGGGTTTTTCCTCAGAACTGCCCGACCTGATGTCATTTCCCTCTTGCAAACACCCGGGCTGGGCTGCGTCTGAGATATGTCACAGGGAGTGGGAGGAGGAGGAGGGGGAGCCAGCGAGTGCGTGCAGTGTCCCAGGACCCTGTTTATTTAGCATTGCCAGCTGAGGAAGCCCTGGTTTAAATAGGATCGGCGGAGCGGGCTGCCCGCAGCAGATGAAGAAATGGTTGCTGTGGGGCTTTAAATTCCTGCCTTCCCATGTGCTGGCGTGGAGAATGAGCCTGCAGAATGCCTTTCCTCCTGGGTCTCAGACAGGTAACCGGCCGGCTTAAGTGCGGTGGGAGCTGCTTGCTCAGGTGGAGAATGTGACTTATTACTTTTATTTTTATTTCTCCCACCTCTAAGGATATGATTTCTGACTTTCCCAAAACGGAACTGTACAATCAGCACTTCCCCACCCGTGGCGTGTGATCGGAGAGCACAGTTGTGCGAGAGACGCTTTTTATTAGTGAGGAAGGAGCAAAACTGTGGGCCGGGGATAGAAACTTCCTTGTTGTTGTTGGAGGCTTTGCAGCAGGGAGGCTCTTTGTGTCGTGCTCCTGTGCAGTTTTTGTCTGGTTGGGTTTTAGGGTGCTTTCCACAGTCCTTAAAATGGAATTGCGTTTGCATTTCTTAAAAACATGCCAAACTTTGAACTGTTTTCTTGTACAGGCATTATTTTGTATGTAAAACTGTGGATTTAAAAAAAAAAAAAAAAAAAAAAAAAAGGGAAAAAAAAAGAAAAAAAAAACAAAANAAAAAGGGAAAAAAAAAGAAACAAAACCAGAAAATACCCAGAAAAAGTATTTTTATATACGTGTGTGTGTGTGTGTGTGTGATCTCTAACAAAAGTCACCAAATGGAAAATGGAAACATGCTGTGACCCACAGCTTGGTGATTTTTTAATTGTTTTGAGAGAGTTTGAGCTTGAACAAGAAACTTGGGATAATTTAATAGCTGGTAATATCGAGTGGAATGAGAAATGGTAGCAACTGCCCAGCTGCTCTCTGCTGGAGGAGGTGCCAACTATGTGTTCCTAGGCTGGGGAGAGCAAACCCTTTTTTTGGTTTGGGAGGCACGTCTGTAGGGGAATCTAACTGTAAACTCTTCCCAGCACTGCTATGATCTGTAATCCACAATAAATAAATATTGAATGATATCAGAGTGCTGCTTGCAGTTTCTAATTTAGAATTAAAAAGTCAAGCTTGGACCATAACTTGCTTTAAACTACCTACTTTCAGTTGTTTAGCAGCGCTAAAAGACTTCAACGCGCTGCTGAGTAAACAGTGCAGTCTCTTTTTCCTTATCAGTTCAGTTTTGGTGAAACGCAGCTCTCTCCCTACCCCCACAATCCCCCATCCGAAAACAGTTTTACATAAGAAACTACCTCTAGCACAATGACCTTCTGTGATTGGTGCAATAGCTATAAATAATAGTTCACTTGTTAGCACTCAGGGCAAAGAGACTTGCCTTAAAAACTCAAAACTGAACCAGAGGGGGAAATTCAGGCACAAAGGCTGAATGGTTTTAGGTAACTCAAACTGCAGTGAGATGTAGCTGCCTCAAATGCTGAGATTGCTTGAGACTCATGGGTGTGTTTTTCTCTGAAGTTCCTGTTTTTAAATAATTCATTTTGTTTCATAGATGTATTCAGTGCATTTGGGGTGCTGCATAAGGTATAAAAGTAGAAGTTAGGTGTAATTTGGCTTCATTTGCTGGAACAGTGAATATCTGGTGGTCTCAGTGGATGGATGGTACTTTTTTCTCTGCTGGTAACTTTTCGGCATCAATAGAGGCATTTACAGGAAGCAGGAAAAAAAGGTGTTGCCTCAAGAACACAAGAGCAAAGTTCTTGACTATTTTTATCCACTGATAAAGGATATAATGAGAAAGAGCTGCTTGAACTTTTCTTAGTTTCAATCATTTTTAGTCTTAAAAAAATTAAATCTAAGTATTTGTGATTTTGTCCTGCATGCAAATACTATTCAGAAATTTCTTTTTCCAAGGGTTGTTACTGAACAGTGCTGTTTAATTGAAAGTGTGGGAGGAATTCAGGAACAGCTCATCACCTCCATTGTTTCTTGGTTTTTACTTGGTATGTTCGGACTGTAAACACTTGGCTGTCTGGGATGCCCTTTGTTGTTCTCACTCAACACAAGGGATGCTGATCCTGGGCTGCGAGCTCTGAGAAGAGGTGCTGAGTGGGATGCCCTCCCATGAGCTGTGTGATGAAGATGGAAGGATCAGAGTGAGACCTTTGGCTCCCCAGGACCAGCACCCCTTCCTCTGCACCCCTGGACTGCACTGAACAGCTGCTTTCCCTGGATCTGCCTTCATTTCTTCTTTGGGAGCCAGCAGCATTGTAGCATTGCGGATGGACTGCCAAACACCTGGTAAAAGTAAGGTGTCTGGTTGATTTTGGATTTTTTTATTGTTGCAGTGGGGATGATATTTAAATGCCTGAAAAACTAGATCAGCACTATCTGACATCAGTGCAATGTGGGTGTTTAAACTCCCATTCAAGGAAACATGATTGTAGAGGATCTCTGCTTTTAGATTTAAGTGAGCATTTCCTCCTAAAGGTGGAGGTGGAAGCTTGAACACATTCACCTAGTTCACTNAAAAAAAAAAGTTAAATGTTGGATTCCAAACGTTTTCAGTTTTAATTTTAACTGCTTGAGGTTTTCAGCATGGTCTTCTGTTTGGTGGTTTAAACTAACAAAATGCAAGATAACCTCACCAAAGCTGTAATTTCCTAGAAGTCTAGAAGTGTGTATCTTTAATGTGAGAGGGCTGAGGACCGCATCTGGGAAGTTTGTAGCAAGGGGAGAGGAAGTAAACATGCGGTGTTTAAAACACTAAGGTATAGTTGTCGGAATCTGAAATTGAAACTTGCAATATACAAAAATGAAACCAGCTCTGACTGAAATATATCCAAGTGGCCATGATCTGTGAAGGGACAGTATCCCTTTAAAGATAGTTGGAGTATTTCTCCAGGATAAATGGATGCAACAAACCAATTTGTTCCTCAGATAAAGGTTAATAAAACCTTGGAGGTTCTGCATCTGGTGGAGGTGAGGTTGGGTCTGTTGTGGCTGATTAATCATGGTGATCTAAACATAATTCTCCTGATGCTGACATTAGCGAAGCAATAAATGTTGTGGATTAGAATTCCCATTTTGGAGATCTTTATTGTGCCTGAGACAGCTCAGAGACATCATTCCTCCCTCACTTGTTACACTTTTACGTGTTTGGATATTTGCACTTGCTACACGTTCAGCAAAACAAAATTTGTGGTGGTGACTTATGAAGAAGTAGCATCCAGACTTGATTTATTTCCTGGCCTCAGCTGTCTGTCATAAGGCAGGCTTACAGGAATCTATCCCCTGTTGTGCTGGCAGTGCCTGGCACATGAGGTTCCAGTAACTCGCAGCAGTCAAAGCCACTTTCATCTTCAGCAATCTTATGTGCTTTTGTTAAATTGAACCCACCAAAGACATGACACGTGCTCAGATGGTGGGTTTTTGCTTTTATGTTCCAAAGGACTAACAGGTGTAATGTTTGTGAAGACAGGAGATGGCTGGAGGCTTTGGTGCAGACTCAGCTGCACTGGTGTCTGTGGGTCCTGAGGTGCCCTGGTGATCCAGGGTTCCCCAGCAGTTCTGCCTGTCCTTGATGTGATCCCACCTGCTGTCCTTCTCTGATAGAATCTAGTGAGGTTTTATTTAAGATTAACTTTGATTAGGAACTGGGGGGCTGCTGGCAAACCAGGAATTTTAGTAAATCCTGTGGTAAGATTGGGCATTCCAGCCTTGTATTTTCAGTAGCAGTTTTAACTTACTACCACTTGAGTTCCTTATCTGACAGAGATCATTTTCTTTGGTAGCTCTGTGTTTGCATTCTCATGAGCTGCTGCTGATGCACTTCGCTAACCAACACTAGTGATAGTCTGATATGTGAGACTGAGTAACAAACAAGTGGGAACTAATAAATAGTGGATATCAAATAGTTGTTTCTGACATATTTAATATACTTACAACCACTTCCATTCTGTTACTCAGAATGCTTAAAGAATATATGTGATTCAAATACTGATTTGTGAGTTACTCAAAATGCATACTTCAATGCATTTTTCTGAGGGTAGTGTCACTTGCTTAAATCCATCCTGCTTCTTATGGGTGCGGCTGGGTACTGAGAGCAAGGGACTGCTGCCTGCAATTAATGAGATTAGTGAAATAACTAGGTCAGGATTTTGATTTATTATTAAATAGATGCTTATTACCAAAGTCCCTATCAGAGCTGTGAATCCAGAAGGTCTGGAGTGGTCACAGGTTGAGCCCAAGTCCTGTTAAAACCAGTCATATCTTGCCCTTCAATGGATGCCATTTTGGCAGTCTCCCTTCATCCTGTTGCTGGGCTTTTCTCTGAGTCCCTCTGTCTGTATGTCTCTTATTCAGACCTTTACTCACCCCTGTCATTCTGTTGTTATTCTCCAACTCTTCCTGTTAAAATAGTAATTTGCTGCATAGTGCCTTGACAAATGCTGTAGTGAAGTTTGGAGAAATTAGGGAATTGGTGTAGGTAAAAAAACTTGGGTATCCTAGGAGACAGGAATGGCTTATGAACTGCTGTAAGTAAATGCAAGTCACATTTCCAAGTGTTTCCCAGGGTATTACCAAGGTTAGGATGAATGGATACTCTGGCAGTTTGAATGACATATAGAGGCCATTTAAAGGTGCTCATATTTAGGATAATGGAGTCTAGATTTCTGTGGAAAGAGAAGACAGAGCAGTAAGCTAAAATGGTTATTAGATTTCATGATACTGGCCACTGCTGGTTTTGGTTACCTGATTAATGCCAACTGAGGAGTCAACTTTTGTAGGTGGTTGGCTGCCAACTATGCACTTCTGAGCGTGGGCTGTGGTGTTTGTTGCTGCAGTTGCACATATTAATTTTCAGCTTGGGAAAGAGCCATGCTAGCCTGGAATTTGCTCATCTTCATCTTTCTCCCTTCTGACTTGAGACAATATGTGCCCAGGTTAACTGCTGGCTTTTGAGAGTAGAAAAGAGAGAAGTGCCTTGATCTTTTATTGTGATGGAGCTCCACTGACAATTGGTTATTTCCCTTCATTTCCAATATTGGCTTCAGACGCAATAAATCCTAACAGATTTACAGCTATTAAACCCAACCATTTACTACTGAAAACATTTACAAAAGTAGGGTAAGGAGGTCTGTTCCATCCTTCCTTGCAGCAAGTAGCAGCTCAGTCAACCTACAGACCTTCATGAATGCCTCTTGTTTTGATTGTGCCCCAGATTTTGACCCTTAATTTGTCACATAGACCTCCAGTAAAGGTCTAATACTAAACTGGAAGGTGAAGAGAATAATTGGCTTTTTTCCTTGACACTGACATTACTGTTTGCTGTGGCTCCAGATGTGACAGCATACAGCACTGCCTTGAGTTCTCTTATATCTACTGCTGCTGGATATTTTAAGGATTATGTGTAAAAGCACTTGACAGCAAAAGTGGACTACTGGCAGAGTTGCCACATGGTTGTGGGTTTATCACAAATGCCAAATATCAAAAAGAAAATAAGTAAAAAAAAAAATCTTACTCACTGTTACTTTATAAAGTTTATGAGATGTGAAAACTCATCCAAAGTGCTGCATCTTACTATGAAGAGACTCTCATAAAATGCACCAGGTGAGGTCTTCCCAGCTCAGCCAGTTTCATGACAAAGAGCCTGTACCATATATCACAAATGGTTTCTGTTGGACTGGAGTTGAAGGGAACACAGGCTCCACGTCTGCAGAGTGTTCTCCCAAAAGCTCCTGGATTTTTGTGCTTCAGGGACTGAGTGATTCCAGTTTCTCAGAGCAGCTCTTAAGATGGTACCACGAGGCAGTGATACACATGCAGGCTAGAGTACATGTTGATTTTCAGGACAAAGTGAATCCCCTGAAACTAGCTGGGAATCTCCTAGGGTTTGCAGGTGGGAGGTAATGGATGAATGGCATGTTCTGGCTTCTTAGTTGTGAAACAGGTCTACTCTGCTCTAATAGAGTTGAATGCTCTTTGAGAGCAGACCCACATAGATCCTGTTTAGTAATCCTGCCTGGAGGCATGTGCAGTTAGCTGAACAAAGGCTGGCGGGGAGGGATGTGCTTGCTTGCCTGGACATCAAGAAAAGGAGACTTTCCTTCAGCAGGGAAGCCCACTCTGGAATGTAATAGCCACTGGCTATTGGGGAAGAAAGTGCTTTTGGAAAGAAACCCTCCCCCTTCCTTGTTTTCCTAAGGCTACCTTAAAAATACTCCAAAACCCCTCTGTAATTGTTCAATAAAAACTCCATGCTGGTAAAAATAACTAAAAATTACCATTACAAGTGCTGCCTTGCAATGGAAATTAGAAACAAAGGCAGGTCAATAAAATATGAGTGCTCCAACTTTGCTTCTATGAGAGTTTTTAACACCATATATATTTTTTCCTTATCTATAAAATTACTCTTTCAGCCCTGTGCCTTGGCTGTGGCTCTTAGTGTGAAAAAGGAAATAGTATGCTTTCATAGCACAAGCACTTGGGATATTGTTTCCAGGAGACATTTAGACATTTGTATCACTGATATATCTTAAGTAGTTAGTTTGGCAGCCTGTGACACAAAAAATGCATGGGAGAAGGAAGTAGAAATAATAAAATGCTGCTGGTATGAAAAGTGCAGCCTGAGATTTAAATAGAAAGTGAAGTCAGATTAAAGAGCTTGGAAGTAGGTAGAAATTTCCTAACAAAGAATGTCATGGTCTCTGTCATGGCCAGGGTGGCTCTACATAACCTCTTCTTGACTTGCAAAAAAGGAGCAAAATGTACAGTGGCTCAGCTTTTCACAGAAATGAGTCTTGACTTAAAAGAGGAAAGGAGACTGAAACACTTGTTACAAAGGAGTCACCTGTAGCATATCCTAAAACAATGCTCTCTTTGTGCCAGAATCTTTCCCTAGTAGACTTCTATTTGTGAAGATCTGTTGCCTTTAACTTTTATCTCTTCCCCTGTGCCGGGCTACGTAACCCAGTGTTAGAGGTAGCCATGCTCTGAGCAGTAGTAGGACCATGTGACCTGCTGGGATCCTTTCCAACCAAATTATTCCTTGATTCTGTGAAACTGTTTGGAAACACGGGTGACAGTTCTGGGTCTGGAACGTGGCCCCCAAGTCTGACAGCTCTGTGTTCCCAAAAGCCTGTTGGTGGCTATGCTGGCAGAGGGCTGCACAAAATGAGCTGCTTGGACTTTGAGGAGCGTGGCTGGTGGTCGGCACTGCAAGGATTTCAGAACCCCTGGCTGTTCTGAACTGTGGAAGCTGAAAGCCAGCTGCGGGACTATTTGAAGGTACAAACACGTGTGCCTTAGCGGGAAGAGCATTTGTCTTGGTCAGTGTGTAAAGAAGCTCTGGACAGTAAGATTTAAACTCTGGTCTAGATGGGAAGCAGGATGTTGCCTGAGACTTGATCTCCAGGAACAACCTGCAGAACACCATCCTAGCTGCTCAGGATCCTCTGAGAATGTACTGACACACCTGTTGGCCAGCTGGGTTAGCAAGGAGAAGCCCTGCACATAAGCACATGTGGAAAAGTCATTTCGAATGTAATGAGGTTGGCAAGAGGGAGTCAGTAAGTTCAAATAAGAGGATGGTGTGATGAAAGTCTCTGAAATCAGGACTGCTGCAAGTTTTTAAGTGGGAAAAATATAGTTGAAGATGATATGAGTTACTGCTGCCCAAAGACACTGATTTGTTCCTTATTGCTATTTTTTGAAGCAGGTAACACTGAATGGTTGAAATTTTTGGGGACTAAACCAGAAGTGGTTAAGGATGGATCAAGTGTGGTGATGCAGAGGAGATCATGAAATGGCACTGTGAGATTCTGGTTTTTCACCAGCTCCATGTGATTCATTTGCTGGTTCAACAGGTCACATTGATCTTCATGTGTCACAACCACAAACCTCAGCCAGTCATTCTCTGACTTGAGCATTATCAACAGGATTGCAATTTTGCAATGGCATCTTAATTTCTCAATTCTGTTCATATGAGAGCCAAAATCTATGCTGTTCATCAGTTTGCTCTGCAAGGCCAACAAAAATGAGGAAAAATGTAAATAAACTAATAAGAACAGATAAGAGAATAGATGTGTCCTATTTCTAGTTCTTTTGCTGGGTAAAATTACAATTTTTGGAGCAAATAGCATGCTTGGAGCAGAAAATGCTGTGCTAGCTCAGCTATGTCTCCTAATAGTTGCCACCAGTTAGAGATGGAAACACCTCCTTACTGTAAAGGAAAATAGTGTTTCTACTGTTGACATGCCAACATCTCAAGACAAGAACCAAATGTTTGCTTTAGCTGCCTGTAGTAGTTGGACTGGTCTGTCCAGCAAAATATTCATCTCTTCCTGAAAAATAGAGGCTTTTAAAAGTGCTTTTTAGAGCCTTTTGTGGAAATCATGATATTCACAGAAGGAAGGGAAGCAGTACATCATATGTTGAGTTGTGTTTGCTGAATTATGCCCTCACACGATCAAAACCCTTTCAAAAGTTGGTGTGACTTCTTAGGAGAAAAGAAGCAGCATGGGGTCTTTCCTGTTGAGCCTCAGATGGCAGGAGGTTGTTCTGGTTTTAGAAGTTATGTTGCTGCTGTAATTTGGGTGCTCACGTGAGAGACCTGTGTTGGGGAGGTGTGGCTCCAACCAAGGTGCTGTGTGGTGAGGAAGTGCTGGTGCTCCTCCAGGTCCCCAAATACACTGAAAACTTAGTGCAGGACTCTTCTGCATTGAAACTGCTACCTCACATCACTTGTTCAATGAGGCGGTTCGACATTTGAAATGCACTTGATATTTTGCATGTGTGGTGGCTCCATGGACATTTGTGAGAAGTGTGGCCATGGTGCACTCACATAAAAGAGAACAGTGCAGTTCAGCCAGTGCTGGGATCCACAAATGTGCAGCCCTCTCACGTACTGGTGGGGTTTTGTTGGGCTTTGATGGGCTGGTGTTTTCTTATTTGCAACTTTTGGAAGTTGGTACTTCCAAAATTATTTTTTTCAACACAGTTTTCAGTATAAGCCTACCCACATTTTCATTTCCTTATACTAAATTTCAGTGCAAATAAAAACTTTGTTACGGTGGCTTTAATTAAGATTTGTTTGTTTCTTAAGCTCCATAGTGTTCTTTGAACTCCCAGGTTGCTCCAAAACCTATTAGAGGATGTACAAACCACAGCCTCTAAAATGCTTCTGTTTTCTTGTGTTCTTTACTTTTTCCCAGCCATGTTTTCAGACTAGCAGGAAAACACAGGCTTCTGGGAAGTGGTGCACCATGTGGGGAACTGAGACCTCTCACCATAGACCTTTTCCATGTTAGGTGTCTTGAGGACACACTAGGTGATACACTGTGTCTGATTTGCCTCTGCTTCTGGACTACTTTGCTATTCCAGGAAGAAGTTTTACAGGAATGCTGATTTCACATAAAGCACATGGCTAATTATGAAGGAATCATTTTAGATAGGAATCTTGCAGGAACATATTGTAATTATCATTTAGATCTAAATGAATCCAAGCAGTCTTTTCTCCAATTATAACGTTCTCTTTATGAATGTTTTTCCTTCACTTGACATTCAGCCCCAGTAATACAGTGATATTATGTACAATGTAGAAAAAATGTCATCTCTTCTTTGAAGAGAATGCCTGGCTCCCAAAATGTGGTAACTTTTAGTAGAAAAGGAGAGAGATGGTGAGACAGCAGCACTGACTAGATGCTAAAACAGTGTAACTCATGGGTTTGGAATATATGGGGATTTTCTTCTGAATGGTCCTGTGTGGTTTTTGGTGGTCCTTAGATGTCCTTTAACCTCCTCATGTATTTTAGAGTTTCCAAAGACCATAACTTGTGCTTTTCAAATGCTTGCAGATCATTGAGTAAAACATTTACAAAAGATACTGACAAAGCATCTTAAAAGTGTGTCTGTTTAATTTTAGGACAAGGAAACCTGCATGGGTGTCAACAATCAAAGTTACATATGTGAAACGGGCCACTGTTGTGGACAATCCCAGTGTTGCAACTACTACTATGAACTCTGGTGTAAGTCCTTCCATTTTGTATGGCTTCCCTTCCTAATCTGCATGGCTCTCATACCGTACTGCAGATCTGGCTTGTGTCCCCTGGGGTTTTGCATTCAGCCCTTGTTGTGCATTGCCATTGCATTTCACTGCAGCACAATCCAGAGCTGATGTGATATGACAGGGAAATAAGGTTGTCACAGCGGGTGCCTTCTCAGGAGTAATGGGTCATCTTGCCACTGTTGTTTTCTCGCTGATGTGGGTACTCAAGATGACATTATACAGGAGTGAGGAAACCAGCTTGAGGGAGAAATGCCATACATACATACACGCTCAAACAAGGAATTAATTCAGTGTCTTTCATCTTGTTGGTTTAGTTCTTTGCAAGCACAACAAGTTTAAATCTGGTATGTCTTTTTAAAGGTATCCTTTCAAGGAGGAAGGCCAAGGTGCTAATTCTCTTCAGGACTGTTTGGAGTCCTTGTGTAGAGAGAGTCTTGGGTAAATTCTGTGGGTTTGCAGTGGCTGAATGCTGTGCTGTGAGGAACGCACATTGCCCATTGCAACGCCTTTTGCCTCGTCTTCCCCAAAGCGTGAGATTTAAAAATATCAAAGTTTCTAGCAAATGGCTGAGTGACTGTACCTGCTGAGTCCCCCTAGATGGCAGCAGGCAGGTCAAAGCAGGTGGTCAGCAAAATTGGATTAAGATCTATGGAAAAATGGAAAGTTGAAAGCATAAGAAAGTAATAAATACTGAATTTTAAAGGAAAACTTAAGCTTATTCAGTCTAATGGTGTCTTTCTCAAGGAGGAACACAAAGGTTGAACATTGGTGTTGTGCTGTTGTTCTGCTCCAAGCCTAGGCTGGGAGGGCATCTCTGCTCCTGGAATTTGGAAGTGTGGTGCTCTGAACATTGTACCCCTACATTAGAGACTGGAGATACTTTCTTACCACACCCAACGGTATTGTCTAGTTTTTATGCAACTGTGCTTTCTACTTAATCCCTCTGTTGTGCCCACAGTTTCACTTTCCCAAAGTAGCTTGTGTGTGGAAATGTATTATACATACAAAGACTGTGACTTAGCCTGGATCCAAGGACAGGAATAGCTGACACTTCATCCTTTAGTCTAGAAACATGCTTTTACTTCTCAAATTAGCCAATGAAGTATGGAGGATGTGGTTATAAACTGAACAGGACTCTGTAGTAAGCATCTTCAAGACACACTGTGCTCAGACTCCAGAGGCTGGCTGTGTTGATACTAATGGCAGGATTTTAATGTTTTGCAGACCTTTTACACCAGACTTATTTTCCAAAATGTCCAAACAGTTCAAGAAACAATTCAGGATAGGATAGGGAGCCAGGAACTGTAGCAGGCTGAGAAACAGATATGATTATACTGGAGCCTTGGAGTGCCTGGATCAGATTGTAGCAGTCAGCAGCACAGGCAGGACAGGTGGCAGGAATTTGTTCAGACTAGAGGGGGATGCATGGACAGAGCAGAGTGGGGAAGGTCAAACCCAGTTTTGCGTTTGTGTGGGTGGGAATGTAGGGGAAGATGCTTGTGTGCAAAGGCTTACAGGCTCCTTGGCAAGCAGGATCTAAATTGAGCAGCAGCGTGGAGTGCAGCTGCACCCTGGAGCTGGTGGCACGGTCACCATGTTTCTCCCGTGGACATTTTGAAAGAGAGCCTTAGTTGAATTGCATACAAACAGTCTGGTCCAAGCAATACCCCCCTGCCATTTTAATGGGATGGTTTAGCTGTCTTTGTGCTCTCAGTATGGCACAGACTTTTATAGCAAGGCAGTGCCTTGCTGCATCATAAAAGTTCTTGGAAGACAAAACCAGATTTTATTAGAAGGAGACAGGATATTAAAGGCTTCTTTTTAGAGCAGACTCACAGGTCACACTGAGATCATGGAATAAACATGTTGGTCACACTTACTGCTGGATGGTTCCTCAGGAGAGAGGTTTCTGTGTGTTCACATTCCTTCTGCCTCACAGAGAGCATTGTGTACCACACCAAAATGACGGGAGTAATTCAAACATGAGACCTAGTTTTCTAGGCTTTTTGCAAATTCAGGCAAACATCCAACACTGATTTAAAATCAGTTAATGTTTTCAAAGCTTGATTTGCCATTATGAATGGTAGGAAAAGAGTTTCCTTTGGCTGGGAAGGGGTCATAGAGGGAGCACATCCTTTAAAATATAAACCCATATTCTAGAGCTTATGAGCTTAGCTGCTGCTCAGGAGTTGTGGAGTATCTTTGATAGGTATGTGTGCACTCTGAAGGCCTTCAAGGTGAAAAGTGGTGATAGTAAATGTAAGTAGTCTTAATATGAGCAGTGGAGAGCAACAGCTTTACATGCTTGGGAATAGATTAGCTCTTTAAAAGTTAATAATAACTTCTGGTTAATGAACAGTTAACATAGCAGCACCTTTTAAATATGGCTTCATGGTTGTTCTGTTTTGATTTTAACCAGCATATGCATGTACTGAAGTGGCTTTTGAGAAGTTTTTGCTTCTCTTGACCTTCTCAGACCCACCAGTGTGTGTTTCAGACTTTTGTGTGCATGAAAACAGACCTCCTTGCTAGTCCTGTTGAATTAAGTCCTGGATTTATTTACCACCACAGCTTTGTGGGAAGAAGAAGAAGAGGAGGGTGGCATTTGAAATGGAAAAGAAAACTACTCCCTCTTTGCTAGACATGCGTTCTGAAACATGATCCTGTTTTGTGGCCACTTGGAATTTTTCCTGTAAAAAGGACCTTTTTTCCTGTTTAGGAATTTAAGGGAAGTTTGTTTTTGAAAATGGCTGATCTCAGCAATTCTAGGCAGCAAGTAAGATTGTGGTAATTTTAAACCAGTCATTGAGGGTAGTGGAATAGGATGTAAAATCAAGGTATTATTTTGTTAAGGGGTGGAGTGGAGGAATGAAGAATATGATATGCCAAGCAGGTGGACAGCCTGTGTTTAAAATTAGATAACAGCCCAGTTCAGATTCCCCACCCATCTCTTATTTAAAAAACCCAAAACAACAGTGCTGTGTTGCCAAATAGTAAATCTATATTCAGATTTATAGATATAGGTCTAATAACTATGTAAAGGTCTAATTAGTTCTTAACTCAAGCTTGGTAGCTGGTAACATGGTGGGGGAAGAGTTGCATTATGTCTTTTAATTTTCTTGGAACATAATAATAAAGAATAAAACTGAACAATTTACTTTTGCATTTCCTCACATAGGGAAAGATGTTTGGATGGTGGATGAGCTGGGTCAGCATTTTAATTGAACAATTTACTTGGATTCCCCAGAGAAGTCATGGTCCCCAAGGGGGACAGAATGGCAGCAGCCACTGGATTTTGCTTCCTAACAATTTTTATTTAGGTCTCTACAATGTGATTGTGATTTGCTGGAGTTTTCCAATGTTGGCCTTCTCCCAGGCATGACAGGTGTCTTATTGCTTAAACATTCCAAAATACCGCTTTTCAAAATACAGGAGAGAAGGTAATCAAGTTCCTGTGTTTTGCAGGCTAAGAAGTAAGGCTCAGAGGTTCTGGATTTTCCCAGGTTTAAGAGTATAATGTGGACTGAACACTAAATCTAGATCTCCTGACATCCATCCTTGTGTCTCTCTTTGCCTTTGGAATCATTAAATAATTCCAGAGGCTCTGAACACAGCAAGCAAAGCTGTAGAAAGTACATTTCATTGTGTGGTTGGATAAATAGTACACTGTCTTCAGAAATCATGGAGCATGGAAACAGGCAGCTGCTCACTGCTTGCAAAAAGTTACAGGATTTAGAAGTTCGAGGGCTTAGCTGGTCTTGGGTCGTTTAAGTACTGTACAGCAACTCAGCATTGGGAATGAGTGAGTGTTCATATATCGCTTGTGCCTGTTTTGTTTCATTGTCTTTTTTAGCAGTGATACTGAGCCCCTCTGTTTCTGAAAGAGAGAAAAGAAAAAAGGTCTTGGCTGTTTAGGTCCTGGTGGAAGGATTGTACAGGAAAAAATGTTCTGTTTGCAAGCAGCAGAGTCAATGTTTTTGCTGATTTTGAACATTCTGCTCGTCTCTGCACGCTTCCCCTTGGAATCGCTAGACAGCTCTTTTCCCAAAAAGCATGCTGCCAGAAAATTCTGGCAAGGATCCTGTTAGTTGCTAAAACTAAAGCGACTGCTGTACCACGTACGTATTCCAGGAGGTCAGCTTTATAACAGGAATTCGTGTCTGAGAGTTTGCTGCAGTCTCCAGAACAGTCAAACAATGCACCAGTCCTATGTTTTTGTCCTTACCCCGTGTTGTCTTATCCCACATCCTTTTTCAAAGAAAGATTTTTGCTGTTCCTTGCCTTTCACCCAGCCTTCTGCGTGGTTGTACTCGCTTCTCTTTCCTAGGTGTCTCAAACTTCCCCTCGGGCTGTCCCTCGTCAGCTGTGCCGCAGCGAGAACCCCACCATGACAAAGCGTCATTGACAGTATAGGGCAAACAGATGTCACAACCACACAGAAACTCATAATAAATAGGGTCACTGAGGGAGTTATTTCCTGATTTCCTTGGACTTCTTGTAGCCTAATCCAGACAGCCAAATTACCTTAAGTTTGTTTTGGTCTGGCTGAGTAAAATTCCCAGATCCAAAGAAGAAGGCAAGCTGTCTGGCATAACCTGCCTGTGCAGATACTGGCTTTTGCCCTATATGACTCTTCCACCTGTGCTGTGTTTAACAGCATGGAAAGGCAAGAGAACTTCCTGGTGTTGTTTCACCTTCGGCCCTACATACTTCCAACCCAGCTTGTCACCAAGTACCTAGATCTGTTGTTCCCAGATGTTCAGGGCATGGTCTCAGCTGGATGTTCCACTCTCGTCTCTGTTAGACTATTGTTCAGCATGAATTTTACCAACATGGATCTCTTGGGAGGGACTGGACTTACAAATGTGTCATCTGGAGCATGGGAGCAATTGCCCTTGGAAGGCTCCCTCCCTAGGAGAGAGGCATAAAAACAGTGTCTGCAGATTTACTGCCTCACATTGGCTCTCATTGCACGATAGGCAAAGGATTTCTCTGAAACTTGTGTTTTCCCATCTTATCTTATTGCAGTGGGTGTACCATATATAGTGGACACTATTCTGAAGACTAGAGACCAGCTGCAGTTCACGTGCATCTCCTTTTATTACCAGTTTGGGAGCAAGCAAGCAGGAGTTGGAGATGTCTTCAGCTTTTTTCTTTTGCCATTGTACTCTACAAATATTCAGTAACTTTTTCCTGCAGTGAGGTCAGGCTGGGACTGCTGTTCCAGTGACTTGAACTGACATAAAACTGTCACTGAAAGTCACAGTCTTTCTCTTGCTGCTGCTGCTGTGTTTGCCAAACGAGTTTCAACCTGCTCCGGTTCCCTCAAACCAGTTCAAACCACAGTTGTGCAGAGCTTTGTGCCAGCACAAGAAGAGGTGGAGGAAGCAGCAGGAGCTATGGTTGAGACAGGCAGGAGGGGATCGCGTCATTCAGTGGCTTCTTTTATTCCTTCTTAAAATGTTCATGGGCCTATGGCCTGGATCCTTCATCTGGCATTCTTGAGCAGCAATGTTGGCTCATACAGACTCATGCCTGCAGTGGCAGGAGATGATGTGACCTCTCTGCCAAAGGACACAATTAAACCCAAGGGCATCCAGGTTGTGGTACCAAGTAAATTTCTCTTCCCTTTTTTGATTATAGTGTTGGCCCTGTGAAAGACGATTTTTTTCCAGCCATGGCTGACTGTGAGGCCACCATTTGGGACACTTCTTAGTCATTGAAACTGTCCCACTTCTCCTTCTGCTCAGAACCAGCTCCCATGGAGCCAAAGCTATTACCCAGATGCTTGTCAGGCAGACACAAAGGCACTTTGCAGTATGTTTTGGCTTACTTTTAGGGGATTTCCTGCCAGCAGAGCCATGGCATTTGCCCAAGTTTACCATGAACTTGAGGGCAAATTTCTCTGTTCATACCCTTGGAACGCTCCAGAAAACATTTTCCATTTTGCACAGGATAAAAGGAGCTTCCCTCAATGGCATTGCTGGGATGGCAACATCCCAGGCAGCAAATACAGTACAGTATCAAAGCAAGCATTGCTCCCTCCTTTTTTATGAGGAAGAAGTGCTCTTTTTTTTTGATTCTTAAACTGTTTTATTCTAACTTATTTTGAAGTTTGAGCAAAACTATGGCTAGTGTTCTAGAAGGGGTTTTCTTGAAGCTTTAAGCATGTTCTTTCACAGCTGGTAGGAAACATCTCTGGTGTATGACCATGTGATGGGGCTCCCTTTCCCGAGAATGCTGTAACTGTAGCAGCCATCTCTTTCTTCAGTATTTCCTCTGGCTGTGAGAGTTGGCTTTCACGGGACCTACTTCCATTCCCAGGTGTTTCTGCAGCTCCCATATGACTTCCTGAGCTTTGTGCTTGTGTCAGGCTTACAGCTCTGAGCTTACAGATTGGTGCTGCTTCTTTTATGAAAGGTTTTGTTGCTCTGGCAGGGAAATCTCTTGGCAATAATCAACTCCTCAGCTGTGTCTGTTTCACCTTTGCTTGCATCATTATCCACCTGTAGACATCACCAGTGAATTTAACAAAAAATGCAGCAGTGTTTCTCAGGACTCAGTCGTTTTTGGGTTGGAGAGTGTTGCAACTTCTGACTCTTCCATAAACCAAGAGCAAGACTGAAATTGCCTTCAAGTCTAGTGGTCTCCTGGTGCCTGTTTTGCTCCAGACTGGTACTTTGCTTCTGCTCAGGCTATCCATCAGAAGTTGTATTTCCAAAGTCACTGTTTGTTTTGTATCTGTCATGTTGTCCTCAGGTTGCCACAAGCTTTTGTTCCTGTTGGTCACTGCCAGGTGGCTGTGGAAAATACTCTCAAATCAAACATTTAATGGCAAATTTGACTTAGAATGTGTCTCCCATCCATTTTTTCCTTTTCCAGTGAGTGCAGTGGTAGCTCAACACAATGCTGCTGAAAAGCAGCTCGTATCCATTTGAGAAGAAAGAACATCTTGAAGAGCAAGAGGAAGGCATTTGGCAACAGTGAAAGATTTTAGGGACATTGAAGACAACCGGAACTCAGTTTTATTTGGCTTTTAGAGGCCTTTTAATGCAAAACTTTAGTTGCCTCTGTACATCTTACCCATTTTCAGCACAAGGCAGAATTGGTACCTCTTTTTACCCTGAAGGCCTCCTTGTAGCGTGTGCTGCTGCTGTGCTTGGCCCCTGCGTTTCCTGCTCGTGTGGTGTTGTCTTTGGGTGAATTTGCAATTCCCCTCCTGCCAAATGAGCTGCTGGCTGCATGGGCCAATGGTCTGCTCGGCTCACCTCCCTGCTGCTGGTTTGAAGCCAAGCCTCACCAGGTGTACAAATGCACAGCTCAACCATGCACATCTTCACTGTTCACTCCATACTTTTAGACATAATATTTACAATTGCACTTGGCCTTGGAGCATAGCTTTATTCCAAATAAATGACTATACTATATATTTGCTAGGCTTTTGCAATTTTCTGTTCTGCAGCCAAAACTGCAGCTGTGCCCAAACTCCTGGCAGGGGAGTGTTGTAGAGCCTTTTATGGAGGCCCTGAACTCCCAGCACCGTGCTGGGCTTGCAACCAGAGCTGTGCCCAGTCCTTCTCCCAGTGCTGGCACCTCTGCCCAAGTGACAACCAGGGAGCCCCTCGTGTGCCTCAGCTCCCATGGGTGTCCCATTCTATTGCTTCTGATACTTTCCAGCCCTGTGGTGCAGATGTGCAGTTGGGTGACGAGGCGGGGACACAACCTCTAAAGAGGATGCCAGAAGCCAGGCCAGCAAATGACTCTGGTGGGCGCATGCTGCTGGTCTCCTGCAATCATCCAGGCAAGTCCTCCAGGCTTGTGCTGAGTCTTCCATCCAGGCTCATGCTGAGTCAGGGGTTGAGTAATTCCTAGAAGCTCTAAGAAGTGTCAGCGGTTAATGAAACCAGGCAATAATGTGGTATTAGTGGGTTCTTTTTCTGGAAGTTCTCATGAAAAGCAACAGATCTCATCCGCTCGCGTTTGGGAGCATGCACAGACCCTTCGCAGGAGAATGAAGGTGTTGTTCCTGGCACCGAGGCCAAATTGCAATCCACTAAATTATGGTGTGTTTACTTAAATGCCACCTGCGGTTTCAGTAGGATCCAACATTAATTTATTATCCTAAGCTGTTGTATGTTGTTACTGCATGTTGTTAACAGAGTTGCCACACCTCTTCCCAGGAATGGCTGAGCTTACTCTGACCCCTACTCTGAGCTTGTGCATCAGTTTGTGTGCAAAGCACTTTGGGACTTTTTTTGGAATGGGTAGAGAAATTTTCTGAAGAAATACTTTTTTAATCTTCTGGATGCGGGCTTGGGTGGGAGCAGTTATTCCCTGCAGAAATATTTGGCTGCTACAGCTGAGATTGCTTAACAGTGGCAGTTCTCCAGGACATCTTAACTAATTAAGTGCTGCTTGCTACCATTGTATCTAGACTCCTTGGGAAAGGACATGATCAAATGTGTTAAAAAGCATCTGTTTTCATAACTGTAGCTAAAATCCCTGGATAGCTGGGTATAATTTTCCATTGTTATTGAACTCATGATCATGAGCCGCTCTTCGAAAATAAGGAGTACTTAGAAGATGAACGGCAGGCCTGCCTCAGTGCATGATGGCATGCTGTGCCAATGACCTGGTTTTGATGAGTGTATTCTTGCTTCCTCAGCAAGCAAGAGCCAAGGGACCTTGTCTTAGCGAGAAATAAAGTGTATTTATTGGCGAGAGTCTTCAAACTGCGAGACAGTTGAAGTATTGCATTTGTGTACCAAGATCTTGGTACTGATAGAGGCTACAGGAATGGTTGCAAATGTTTGGCTTTGGAGCGAAGGGTGGACTGGATCGATCTTTTTAGTTTATATAAAAAGACTTTATTTAGAAACAGGAGGGTATTCGGAGGTCAGTGGCCACATTTTCATTTTGGTTTGGGAAGTGCAGAGAGCATCTTGAGTACTTTGTCCTTTGCTTCTCTGGAGTGAAGATTACTGTCTCCTCGCTGGTCATTGTGGTAAACTGAGCAGGCTGGCCAGTGAAACTACCCGGGAACCTTAATTTCCAGCCAAGAAAAAAAAAAGGGGGAGGGGGAATATGTAACACCTTCATTTGATAGCAGGTTTTGATAAGTTTGGTGCTAAGGCAGGTTCCAATTGATAAGGGAAATACATTGCACAAGGCAGGAGAGAGATTTCAGTTTGCTGTGCCAAAATACATGAGGAATTTGGGTTACAACACAGAGAGGTGAAAGTCCCCACTCAAAATGCTCAGAGACGCGATATGGCACATCCAGTTCACCTACAAACAGCCCAGTGCAGGTCTCTGAGATGGGTGATACTGATCGACTGCCCTTTGTCCTGAGCCAGAGCAATACTCCTTTCATTCTTCAAATTCCTAAACTGTTCACCTTTCCCCACCTAGCTCTTAGCAGAGAAGACATTGCAGATACAGCAGGAGATGCTGAAAACATCAAGGTTTTGTTGTGAAAACATAAAGGCATGAGTAGAGGTTTTTCGTGGAGAAAGAGCAGTTTGGTACCACAGGGCAGACTGTGGTCATCCTGAAAATGGGCTGTGGCATTAGGAATCTCCATTCTAACTGCTTGGAATAGTGAAGAGTGGCAGAGGTGTTACAGAAAGAAAAACAGTGTTGTGATCTCTAGCAAGGAGTAGCTGCCAAGCCTATGTGTTTCTAAAGGAAGAGCTCTCTCAGTATCTTTAGATGCAAAAACTGAACTTAAAAATGATAGAGTTTACAGACACTGGGGGTATGTTGAGCTGTTGCAGGAGACAAAAGCCTAATCTGAAGTCAATGTTCCAGCTTTTGAAGTATGTCTTGGAGACATTTTGTAGTGCATGCAAGTGAGAAATTTGTGGAAAGGGAGAGTTATTCCATATGTTGGAGGGCATGGATAAAATTCAGGAAGTGATCTTTTAAAATTCCTTTATAGGGAGCAGTGTACATACAGTACAGCAGTGCACAGAAACCAGCCATGACCACAAACAGAGCAGAAGTTAGGTTTCTTGAGGATTCAGAGAGGGAGGCTAGTTTAATTTAATTTTGGGTAATTTAAGACATTGAATACAAAAATAAGTTTTAAAAATATTTTGAGACATTTATGAAAAAAGAGCATGTTTTTGTTAAACAACAATGAAGGATTTGGGCTGGAAATTAAAGAGCAGTGCAAACAAAAGCAAAACATAGTGCTTGGGGTTTTTCTCTTCTTCTGTGGTCAGTCTGCAGAGTGTCTTTTGTGTCTTGATTGTTATTTTCAAACCAAAGTGGCTGTGAGAGGCAAGCTCAATGCTATTCCACAGCTCTGCTCATTTTTGGCTAGAAGAAATGGTCACCGAGGGGTAGGAGCTATGGAGGGGGGAGCCCTGTCTCCATATTTGGTTCTTCTCCAGGGTTGTACCTATTGAACATGATACACATTGTACCAAAGCACATTCAGAGTTTCCCATTTCTGGCAAGGCTGTTGGAGTCACAGTGTCCCTCACAGGCAGGAAGGTCAGTGTTGAAGCCTCCTGGCCCAACACATATTTCTGCTTTTAGAGCAGCGCAGGTTCAGATCCAGGCTTTCAGATGATCTTCTCCATTGGCTTCTTGGGGTTTCCTGGGTTTAGATGCAGCTCTCACACAATGGCTAACACTTGCTCTCCTCTGCTGCAGGGTTTTGGCTGGTGTGGACCATCATCATCATCCTCAGCTGCTGTTGTGTTTGCCATCACCGCCGCACCAAGCACCGCCTCCAGGCCCAACAGCGGCAGCACGAGATCAACCTGATCGCTTACCGGGAGGCCCATAACTACTCAGCCCTGCCCTTCTATTTCCGTACGTACCTCACGCTGCTTTGCCTGGAGACCGTGGGGAGCGCGGCAGCAGCGAGTTTCCCGTGTTAGGTGGAAGGAGGGAGCAGTAACTGGGCTCAGCCAGAGGCTGTGGGCAGCTTTGCTGCCTAACCACGGTGTGCAGCGAGGAGATGGTGTTGGATGCATTCAAACCCCCTTGAGTCTGGAGTTGAACCACGCCAACTACAGCACCTTCACACCCACCCCTGAGAGTGTGGTGATTCCCTGGGTGTTCTTCTGCAAAGGTTCTTAAAATACCTCATTCAGGACTTTGCGGATGTTCCCCCTTTCCAGCCTGGAATTGCTGCTGATGGGACTGAGGTGTGGGAAGTGGCTTCACAAGATTGGGTCACAGAGACTGGAAGAAAATGGAGTCTCAGCAGAGACTCTGCTGGCTCCCACTCTGTGCTGTGGTTCCCAGCTCACACTGCTGGTGAGCAGCCCTAGAACTTTGCATGAAGGAGCTGTTGCCCACAACTCAGGGAAAATACAATCACTTTGTGCTCTCCTTGTGTTCTGCTAGAACAGCAAGTCTTCTTCTGACTGGAGGTACCACAGCTGAGTTTCCTCTGACAGACTGTTGAATTGCATGTATGATCTTGCTTTTCTTCTTAAACTCTGGCAGTCACCTCAGAGATCATCCCCAGAAGCTTTTTCCTCCCCAGCCCCAGGGATATGCAATTGCACATGGAAAATTGCAGTGCTATCCTTAAATGTTTCCAGTGTTTAAGTACATTCTGTCTATATAGACTATTTTGTTGCCTCTTAAGAAATAAACAAAACTTTTCATGGGTTTGAAAGGCTGTAAGTACAATAAGCCAAACTCTTTTGCCAGTACTGCCAATTTATTCTGACTGCACCAGAAAAATTGTATCCAGCATTAAAACAGCAACCAAGAGCCAGGATCTCCAAGTTCCTTGTAAATGCTCATGTCTCTTCATATTTGCTCAATACTTTGTGAGATGAAATCTTTGCTCTTGAAAGTGGAAATTGGGCTGAGAAGGCAGTGTTGGAGAGGGCTGGGGAGCTGTTCCCTTTAGCCAACACAGGCCATCCCCCAGTGTGGTTTATGGGGCTGTATTGGGGTACATGGTCCAGGGAGGTTTGCCTGGTAAGTATAGAGAGAGCCAGGAGATCAGGCTGCTGTTCCCAACTGTGTCCATCTCCTCCTGTAATGGTGCCTTTCTCTGCCATGTTTGCTGCTTCTCTAGAAGATGACACTCCTCACCTGGGATAAGTTCTAGCACCCCTTTGTAGAGCCCATTGTGCTGTTCAGTGGGAAGGTGCTGGTAGGTGACAAATGCCGTACTGACCTGTATTAGTGACTCGTTTCCTGAGATAAACTGCTCCTGGAATAACTTCTTGTCCTTGCCTCCCACTTCTAGGGTTTTTGCCAAACTATTTGCTACCTCCCTATGAGGAAGTGGTGAACCGACCGCCGACCCCCCCGCCCCCGTACAGTGCCTTACATCAGCAGTGTGTCCCAGCAGGCAGCAGTAGCACAATCCCGGACACGCCCAGGACCCTGCAGCCAGCACAGAGCAGCTCTGCAGCACCCAGCAGCAATAACAGCAGTACTGACAGCAGCGGGGCACCCGGCCGCGGGGACCCCGAGCCCTCCAGCACCGTGCTGGGCGAGAGAGCCGTCGCCAAAATGCAAAGCGTCGAGCCCAGCAGTACCAGCACAGGAGCCGAGCTAGTGGAGAGGGCCGGTCCCGATAAGGATTCGGAGTGCAAGGAGGAACTGCTGAAAGGTTACAGCTCTGAGAGCTTAGAGCAGAGCAGCGCCATTCCCGACGCCAAGGACAAGACGCCGGGCAGGCAGCGCCGTTTCACCGGCGACTCGGGCATCGAGGTCTGCGTATGCAACCGGGGTCATCACGACGACGACCTCAAGGAGTTTGACGGGCTCATCGATGACGTTCTGGACGGGCCCCTGGACTTCTGCGACAGCTGCAGCGGCCGTCCCCACGGGGACGAGGAGGAAGGGCTTTTCAGTGCCGCGGAGGAGCAGCACCGCGAACACAGCCACCACCACCTGCCCCGGCAGCCGGTGTGTGTACTCTTGAACACAATAAATGAGCAGGACTCTCCAAACTCTTGTACCAATAACTCCCCCAGCTAAGGTGGCAGAGTGGAAGGGAGAATCGGGGGAATAAAAACAATAAAAATGGAATAAGAGGATTAAAACTTTAACAGGAGGAAAAGGTGATACAACCTTATTTTTTTTGTTTATTTTTCTTTCTCCCCTCCAATATAATATGGGGACTAGACCTCGAAGGCCCAGCTTGTGGGGGACGGGTCACTCTGGGTTTTGTTAATTGTATCTGCCCTGCTCCATGGAGCAGGGACTAATGTTTCTCAATGAGACTTTCTAAAAAATGAAATTTATCCAATGGTGATTTTGGTGATGGTTATTTTGAGTTTGTTGGTTTTAGTTTTCTGAAACACTGCTTTATCTTGCAATCAGTAAAACTCAGCAAATCTCACCCTGGGAGGATACCAGATCACCATAAGGCTTCACCCTCCAGGTGTCTTCCCAGAAGCGAGCAGCTTCTGACAGTGCCGGCAGTCAGTAGCCCAAGAGTTCTGGTTTGAAATAGTGCTCTTGAGGCATTGGGGATTTCTTTTCATCTTTTTTCCTTCCTTTTTTTTTTTTTTTTTTTTTTTCCTGATGTTAAGTTCCCTGAAGCTGGTGAATGCCCAAACACATCAGCCCTATAATCTCTGGTGCTTCAGTGTTTAAGACAGCAGGTAGGAAATTTCCCACTCGAAGCTGGTGACTGAAGGACCAGTTTCTTCTAGAAGGAGTGCTAGTCTACCTTAGGCAGTTTGAAAAGAAAGGGTTTGCAGAAATTTGCCTTTATGTGTCATTTTTAAACTCAAGTGTGTTCCTTCAATGCCTCCAAGAGCACAGTTAGCAGTAGAATCCAGGCAGCTGGGCTGCCTTCCAAGTACTGTGGTCTCCGAATGACCTTTTCCCGGTGTGCTGCAAAAGGGCTTGGCTTTATTTTTGTCCTTTTTTTGCACCCCGATAGCAGCACACTGGAGTTCAGATGACAAAAGAACAGGGCTCTCCTTGGCCAGCGTGCCTTCAAGCTTTAGCGATGCATGTTGAACAAATGGAGACGAGAGCTCCGTCCATTGCGAAAGGGATGATTTATTTACTTGTAGATGTGGAAGACCTGTGCAGTATTTTTTTTTTTTTAATCCAAAAGTTTGGTGCGATTCTAATGATGACCACTTAAAGAAATGAATGTCTGTTTTCTTTCTCTTTATTTTCGGGGTTTTTTTATGGTGGCAACTGGCTACTGTATAATGTCTGTGAGCGTGTGTGTGTGACTGCAATCCATGCATGTGAGTCCTACTGGTAATATGAAAACCTGCTGTAAGACTGCAAGCAAATTTACTGTAGCTTTGCTTTAATAAACAGTAGAGATTTTTGTTAGTAACAACCTGAAGGAAGAAAAAAAGAAAAAAAAGGAAGAGCTGAAACTAACATTCCCTAGAGTGCTCGTGTGGAAGAGAGCACAGTTCAGACTATGTAACTTGTTCTCGGGATTTCTCCCCATCCCTTTTATAATTATGGTCGTCCAGATCATTACTGTTATGGGGAAAAAAACATTGAAACCTGAACTCGGACATACTCAGATCTGATTGATTGAAAACCAAAATCAGTTTTAACTAAGGTGGAAACCAAAATACAGTACCTTTTCTGATAACTTGTCCGTGTGTATGTGTATCATTTTGTGAGCTAAAAGATCTGTCTTTGGTTTGTGGGTTTGTTTTGTTATTCTACCTGGAGGTGTGTTGGCACTGGCTGGCTACAGAGCAAGGGAAGTGGTGCTTATGCCAGCATTTTACTTGCACGTTTGAGAAGAGCACTCTTACCTTACAGGGTTTGGAAGAATCTCCTTTGCCCATCACAGCCTTTCTCTTCCCTCAGAACAGCTGATTAAGACAGCTCTTCAGTTGGTGTCTTAAGGTGCTTTTAACAATGAAGGACTTCGATTTGGATTCAAGAGACCTCATTCCTGGATGTCTGGAGCCTGGATACCTGGATGAGTGGTAAACTCTGCCTCTGCCCCAGAGCCTGGCTGCCTGGGGGCTGGTCACTTCCAGCTGTGTACACTAACCATATGTATCTTCTGAGAAGATAACTAAAGATCCCCAGTGCCACCCCCAGGAATTCTGTAGGTATTGGCACCTGGTTTTGTTCCTTGCACCACAGAGGAAGCTAAAAAATCACATCAGTCTGTATGGAAAGGGGTTTACTGCTGTAAATCCTGGGGATACCCTATGCCAGTGGGGGACCCTTTGCCAACATTTCTGTGGCATAAGGAATCTATATTGGCTTTCCAGCCATCCCACTAAGGGCAGGGGAATCCTCTGGACATGGAGGTTAATACCAATAATCCGAGCTGATGTTTCTAGTTTTAAAAAGTCAGGAAGAAGAAGCAGTGTTGTGCCTCTTTCATGACTCCTGGAGGTTTTTTTTGGCATTTAGAGACCATAAAGAAATAAATGGGGCACAGACTATGTCTCTTCAGTTCACAAGTGCCTGAGGAGCAGGACTGTTAATGGCTTTCAGTGCTTTAGGATTTCAGACCTGCAGCCAAGGGGCAGCTGGTATGGGGAGAAGGAGCGGTGCAGGGCAGGACACGGGGCAGGTGAGCTCCTCGGACATACCCTGGCTGGTGCCTCTTCAGGCAGGAAGAGGACTCCGCAAGCTCCAGCTTGGGAGCTTTAGAAAGATGCTTGACCCTCACACGTATCCCTGCGTAGGAAGCCAACATGGCCCAAAGAGAGCTCTTCTCCAAATGCACACTGTAAAATGCTGGAGGTGTGAGGACATGGGTAGATATGCATCCCCAGCACTGGAGCACCAAGGCCCACCCATTCCCAGCTGTCAGGGATGTTTTATTGAGAGTCATGAATACGTTGTTTCAAAACTGAGTTGCAATAATGCAGCAGGTTTGACCTCAACTAGTGTCAATCTAGGGCTCGGTGTTCTGCTTTACAATGTGCTCTAGGTGTGGCTGCCAATGCTCCTTGAAATCTGTTTGTGCTGGAGTCTGGCAGTGTAGAGCTGCTTACACAGAATATTTTTGGCCACTGAAGCTGGCTCCGAGGGCTAGGACCCAGCAGGTGTCCTGGTGGGCTGAGGTTGTGTTGCCTGGGGACAGGTGAAGAGCTGTGTGGTGGCTCATCAAGGGTGTTCCCTGGGCACAACGGTGGCTCCTGGGATCAGTGGGTACTGCAGAATTCCTTGGTGTTCCCAAGGGACTCTTCAGCTCTGTGATGATGCAAACTCATCATCTGGGAGCAGTAGTGTGATTTTCCTGCCATACATCACTGCATGTTTGTACAACCCTGTGGATGGGTGTTGGCTGAAGATTGAGGAGGAGGGAATTATGTCTTGATGCTTGCTGGCAGCCTGCTCTCAGAGCTTTGCCTGTCTAACTGGAGGCTAAGGAAAGCTGAGGTGCAGTTAAGCCTTTGTGTTACACAGTCATCAAAAGCTTCCTGGGGCAGGAAGCCTGGAGAGAAGCAGAACGAGTGGCTCCACTGCCAGCATGAGGGTGTTCCGCCAAGTGAGGGGAGTTTTGGGCTCCCTGGACACCCCTCACCAGTCGGGGATGTGAGTCAGTGGTTCTGAGTTCCTGCTCTGCACAGCCCGGGCTCCCACAGCCGTATCTCCTCTGGTTCTCTGCGTGCCCTGGCTGGGCTCATCCCAGCCTGACCTGCTCCCGGCAGTTTGGCAGGGAGCTGGGGCACAGTCCAGCTCCGGTGAATAAACTCCTTTGCTTCCTGAATGAGTGGTTCTCCTCGAAGGTTGCTGCTTCCTGTACCCCCACCACCACCTGTGCAACACATCCCAGGGAGGCTTTTGCTGCTGTTTTCTTTTTTTCTCCTTTGGTTTATATAGGAAAAGCCTGGACCAGGCCGGGAGAGGGGGCAGACAGGCAGCCCCTGGCTCAGGCAAGCCCCACAGCATCCCAGAGTGGCAGCCTGGGAAGGCCGGGATGAGTTGCCTCTTCGTCAGAGCTGGTTCCCCCCATCCTTGCAGCACAGATCTGTTTTTATCAGATGGGACGGGTGCCCGCTGCGGGGCC
Organism: Tichodroma muraria; assembly: GCA_013390105.1. Taxonomy (NCBI): domain Eukaryota; kingdom Metazoa; phylum Chordata; class Aves; order Passeriformes; family Sittidae; genus Tichodroma; species Tichodroma muraria. The sequence continues at coordinate 28,131 of WAAG01001571.1, read as the reverse complement.
GTCGCGACGGTGGTGCAAGCGCTGCAGTCTCTGTGCCGGGGTGGTGGTGGGGGGTGTCACAGGCTGCCGGCTTCTTTCTCGATTTGTTTTCGGCCGCCAAACAGCTGTGTCCTGAGGTCTGTGCTTACTCAGCTCTCCTGGCACCGCGCCCGCTGCAGAGCCCGCAGGTATTTCAAGCGTCTCCTGCTTCTCCTGGGCTGGCCGTCACTCTCCACAGTCCAGGGTCAGCCGGTGCCGGGTGCAAATAGAAACCTCTCAAACTTGGAGGGCTTCTGGGCTGAGCTCTGTGGCACAGCTGGGTCAGCCAAGTGCTGTGGGGGTGGCTGTGCCCCCCAAAATGACTTTGTGCAATGGAAAGGCTCAGGCTTGCTCTGCCCAGTGCCCTCAGCAAGCTGCACATCTGCTTAATGGTGTACCCAAGAAAAAGTGTGGGAACAGCCATGAATGAAAAACCTTCATTCTTTCCCATCGTCACCAATTCCTCCCTTGCAGACCCCCTTTGCCTAAGGGAGCCAGTGGCCCAGGTGAAGCCTTCTGGTGGAGCCAGGGGTTTGGGTGCAGCAGCACAACCCCAGAGCAGCTGTCAGGATAGAAATACCAGCCAGGTGATTCAGCAGTGCCTCTGCCCACTCCCAGAGCAGGGAGCAGCCGTGCCAGGGGCTGTTTACCAGCTCACAAAGTGCCAGGCAGCTGGTTCTGGGCACTGAATTTCCCCAGCAACATCTTCTCCCAGTGGGGAGGAGGTGGGCTGGGTGGGGGCAAGACCCCCTGCAGCAGGACCCAGCTTGGGGTGCTGGGATTTGTAGCACATTGCTGGTCTCCTGGCCTAGGACAGCACATGCCAGCCCTGGCAAATGGGGAGGGTGGATTGCAAGAGGCTGTGGCTGGAGGCATTCTCCATGTCAGAAACATCCCTGGTTCAAAGGTCCCCATTTCTGCCCCAAGGTGCATGCTGGCTTCTAGCACTTGTTGTGAGGGCATTGGCAAACAGCAAGGTGTCCCCCCATGTTGCTCCTGGCAGGGAAAAAATCCTTTCCCTTACCAAGAGCAAAATCAAATGCCTTGGCAAAGGGGCACGAATGTGCTGGAGGTCCTGTTGATGCTCCTGGAGGCATCACAATGCTACAGGAGACTGGAGTGGAGCCTCAATGCCAGTGTGTGCTTCCAGTGACAGGATCTGGGGCAGGGGAAGGGCAAAGCTGGTATGGAGATGCCAATCCCCAGGGAAGCCCAGAGTATCATGTTTAGCCAAGTTTTCCCAAAGCCTGTTCCGAGTCCCATCCCCCTTCACCCATACAGCTTCAGTGTGTCACAGCAGAAGTGGAGGAATTGGGAGCCCAGTGGCACCCCTGGTGTGATAGAAACAGGCAGGAAAGCAGGAAGGTATGTGGGGCTCAGCCCTTAGAAGCCATCAGAGAGACTGTGCAGCAGTGGGGCTGGGCTCTTGCTGTGCTCCCTCTGCCCAGCTTCTGGTGGGTCAGCTGCTCAAATCAGCCTGATGTCCCTTGGGACAGATACGTGCATGGCAGTTCTTCTACCAGCTCCTCCCTACCACCCTGAGCCCCCAGAAAAATGGACTGGGAGGAGGGAGGATGCTCCCGGTGCTGTGCCAGGCTGCAAATGCATTGCCTTCATCATCATCCTCGTGCCACAGGCTGATAGGACCCATTTGGCATCAGATGCTGGTGTTAAAGGGGCTGCATGAAAGCCAAGTGCTGGGAGTTTGAAAGAACTCATACACACTGAGCAGGAGGTTCAGTGGTGAGGAAGTTTATGTCTGTTTTCCTGCCTGCTAGCAAGAGAGAGAGTGGGGGGGAAATGAGGAGGTGTGCAGGGCTGAGGTGTCACATTGTGCTGGGGCTCTGTGGGGCTTTCCCCTCTGCCTTGGCTGCTTTCCCTGCAGGGGCCCTGAGCCATAGCTGTGCAGCTAGTTAGTTAAATATTAAGAGGTCAAGTAATAGAGAACCAGAAACCTAATTACACGCTGCCCTCCATGGCACAGTAGTTTTTGGCAAAAGCAAAGCAAACACGGCCCCTTGTGTTAAGGGAAGGTTGTGCTGCTGCTGCTGCTGCTGCTGAAGCAATGCCCAAAATCCAGCCAGACAATGAGTGCCCAGGACAGCGAGCAGGCAGGAGCTACCATGCTGCTGCAGAGAGGCCACAGCCTCCCAACTGAGCCCAGTGCTCCCAGCAAGTTGGGGGGCCACCATACATCTCACACTTAACCCTGTCCTCCATCTCCTGTCCAAAAAATAGCCAGAGCCATGCTGTCTTGGGAATAGCTTTATCTGGATAACCCCCCATCCATGGGGCAGCCTCTGTGGTCCCACCCCCCAACCCCCCTGCCTGGGATCCAGAGCTCTTCCTCATCATGAGGCCGCTCTCCAGGCCTCCCTCAGCCTGGCCTTCACCTGAAACTTCTGCACCTGCAGCACGACACCAAACTTGCCCTCCAGTGAGGGCAGGGGCTGGTCCTCAGGGCACTCGAGTGTGAACCTCTGCAGCACCCAGGCTAGGAAAAGGAAGAGCTCCATCTTGGCCAGGACTTTTCCCAGGCAGACACGGATCCCGGCTCCAAAGGGGAGGTAGCTGGGTGAGGGTGAATGGATGTGCTGGCCCCGCTCATCCAGGAAGCGGCCTGCAAGGGGAAGGGGCACCACTGGCATCAGCAGGGGGATCCCTTCTGCCTGAGACCTGCCCGAGTTCATCGCACGTGTGTTGAATGAGAGAGATGCGAATGCCCCAGATGGGCAGGAGCAGGATCCAACCTCCCAGCACCAAGCCTCCCCCAGGGCTCAGCCTCTCCTCCTGCACCCACCTGGCCATCCCCTGGCACAGGAGAGGATGGGGATCACACAACCCACCAGGATTGAACTCCTCAGGCTTGTCCCACTCCTTCTCGTCGTGGTGCACAGACCAGAGGTTGATGATGACCCTGGCACCCTTGGGGATGGAGTATTCCCCAATGCTGCAAAGCAGACACAGAGTGAGGCAGTTGCTCCCTCCCCACAGTCTCTGCCCATGACCTGGATGTGCCCCAGGGGGTTCTCACCTGGTGTCGGTAAGGGACACATGTGGGATGAGCAGGGGGGACACGGGCCGGATGCGCAGCACTTCACTGATGGTGGCCTCCAGGTAGGGCAGCAGTGGGCGGTCACTGAGGTGGGGGTGGCGCACCAGGCCGATCTTGTGGTCCATTTCCTCCTGGATCTTCCTCTGGATCTGGGAAGAAGGCAAAGATCAGTGTGGCAGCCCAGGGAGCAGGGTGCCCTGTGCACAGTGGAGTACACCCAGCATCATCAGCACGTCCTGTCAGGTTGTGTGGGGCAGAAATGCCCACAGCCTGATCCTGCTTATCTGCAGAGCCTGACTTCTCTTTTGGCACCTGTCTTCCCCAAAACTCCCCATGACATCCCTGGTGCTGGAGGGAATCCAAGCCCCCGCTGTAGGGTGCAGACCGTACCTCAGGGTAGTGGAGCAGGTAGAGCACAGCCCATTTGAGCACAGTTGTGGTGGTCTCCACACCGGCCCCAAAGATGTCCCCCACTGTCATGAGGAGGTGGTCGTCAGTCAGCTCCAGCCCTGGCTCTGGAGGGCTGCTGTTCTCAGCACTGAGCCTCACTTGCAGGAGGGCATCCATGAGGTCCTTCACGGTGTCTCCACAGAAAGCTTCCTGCCGAGGGACATGCATGAGCCAAGTTGTCCTGGACATAGTGCCCACCACTCCAGCTCCAGCATCTCCCTGTCCTGGCCCTGCTGGCACCTTGTGTTCAGTGAATTTCTGCTGGAGCAGTTGGTCTCGGACCTGGAGACATTTCTTCAGCAGGGCCAGGTCCTTGTTGGGAAATATCTGAGGGAGAAAAGCACACTGCAAGAGGCTACAGCTCAGCCCAGCCCAGCCCCTGCAGGCCCCCAGGCAGTCACTCTGTGCTCACCAGTGTACGGACTCCCCTCCTAACTCAAGGGGGTTCCTACAGGATACATCCCAGCTCCTTCCTCTCATGTGAGGTGAGTGCCCATGTCCCCGCTCACCTGGAGCCAGGGGAAGATGTCCACCAAGCTCTCCTTGGCCACGGTGTCCACAATCCCCTGGCTGTACTCCAGCATGGCCTCGAACTCAGGGTCCCCACGCCGGTATGAGGAGTTGAAGCAGAGGGAGCAGACCACGTTGGTGACGGCCCGTGTGAGCTCAGGGGCCATGTCCAGGGCCGTGTCCTGCGCAGCGCTGAGTGTCTCGCACAGGGACGCAGCCTCTCGGCAGACTGGGGCGGAGGAGAGGCAGACCAGGGGGTGACGAAGGAGTGATGATTAAGCCAAGGGGATGAAAGGGGCAGCTGGGGGCTGGAAGAAGGGGTCCCCTGCTCATTTAGGGTGTGCAGCCTGCAGTGGCTACCCCCCAGACAGGGCTGGGCCCTGAGGGGCTAGGATGGGCAGAAGAGACAATGTTGGGTGCTGGGGAGGAGCAGAGAGCAAGGATGTCCTCCTGGGCGGAGTGGGGAGCTGGCTCCATGACTCAGTTTCCCCATCTGGGAGTGAGGGCAACTAAAGTTCAGGGTAGAAAACACATGGAGAGGTGTTGGTAAAGTACGGGGGATATAAGGAGAGGGACAGAGCCCCTGCCTGACAAGCTGAGGGGATACCAGGGGACATGGGCTGAGCCACTGCCTTTCCTTGGTTCCCAGGGAATCAGGGCACTTAAGAAGAAAAGGTACAGCGTAGGAAGGAACCAGAGCTGGGAGGGAACCAGGGGCTGGAGGGAGGCACTTACTGATCCTCTCGAGGGCGAGCGAGCCCTCCCCGAACATGGAGAGGGCAGTGTGCACCAGTTTGCGCTGGAACTTCCAGAGGGGCCCGTAGCTGGCGAAGGCAATGTCCTTGCCCCCCCGGGACAGTAGGTCCGTGGTCACCTGAGGGACAGGCAGTCCCGGGGTCACCCCGCTGCAGGGCAGCCCCGCGGGGTATGGATGATCATCTCACCCCATCCCAGAAATGGTCTGGAGGGCTAGAGGTCAATGCAGGCAGGCAAAGCACAGGACATGAGCTTTGCTCTCCCCCGGCCAAGGACTGATAGAGAGCTTTGGGGACAGATGCGAAGGTTAGGGGCTCTAGGATGCCCAGGGAACTTAAGGGGTGCAGGGAGCCTGGTAGTACCTGAACCCACATCCCCGTGCCCAGGGATGCAGCCAGCTGCAGGAGGAACAGGCACCCTCGAGATAGAAGATGACAGGGCTCGCCCTGCCCCTAGCTTGCTGCAGGCAGGATGGGGAGGGGACATGGACCCTGCTGCGTGCCAGTGTCTTTCTTGGGAGCGTCCCCCGCCTCACCCCACGCCACAGTGCGAAGGGGTCCCCAGAACCTGCTGCCGACTCACGGTGCGGGGCCGTCCGGCGAAGTCTTTGCCCTTCTTCAGCAGCACCTCCCTGGCGTGCCGATAGTTGTTCACCACCACCACGTAGTGGGAGCCCATCCAGAGGGCGTAGAGGCTGCCGTAGTGGCCCTGCAGGCGCCACAGCCTCAGGTGGAGCTGGGGGTGCCCGGCCAGCTGCAGCAGGCTCCCCACCAGCGGCAAGGCCGGCAGGCTCCGTGGGCGCCCCAAACCTGTCCCTGTGGCGCTTGCCAGGGTGTCCCGCCGGCGCGCCAGCCCCCAGGTGCAGAGCAGGGCCAGGGCCAGCAGCAGGGCGCCCAGCAGCGGCATGGCGGGGCCGGCTGCGGGGCTGCGGCGCGCGGGGGGCCCTTATAGCGGCTGCGGGGTCGTCTCCTTGACTCTGAGGCGGGCTCGGCTCCTTATCGGGGGGACAAGGAGGGGGGAGCCGGGCGCTGGGCCCGTGGCCAGCTCTGCAGCTGTGGGCACATGGCGGGGGGCGAGGGCAGCGGGGCCACGGCCGCCCTGGGTGGCCATGGGGGAGCTGCTTCCAGCGCGCTGGGGGCCAGAGGATGCCCAGGGTCGGAGCCGTCCTTGCGGTCCCATCCTCAGGGCTCTGTGCTGGGCCAGGGGCGTGGGGACGGCTGAGCCCTCGAGGTCTGTCCTGGGTGCCGTGAGCACAGCTGGGGGGTCTGGCGAGGCACTGGAATCCATTCCCAGTGGGATCTGCTCCCAGTGGGAGCGCCTCGACAGATCCGGAAGGGAATGGCCAGCACTAGAAATGCTGGTAAGCACGGAGCATCCCTGATCATCAGCTCTTGTCAGCGCTGGGGAGACACGGGTAGCAGTTAACACAGCTGAGCAGCCCTCGGCAACGCTGGTGAGAGCTGATCAGCCCCTGGTCAGTACAGGGGAAGTACTGGCCAGGGCTGAGAAACCCTGGGCAGCGCTGGTCAGCCTTGGTCTGTGCTTCTCAGTGCTGGGCAGCCTGTGGGTATCCGTGCCCAAGGCGACGACCTCATAGGAAACAGAAGCCCCTCCCGGCAGTGTCCCCGACCACCGCGAGCTCTGCGCCTTCCCGAGCCTTCAGGCCCCCGGCGCTCGCCGTAGCGGCTCCCGGCGGCAGGCGGGGCGGGACGCGAGTGGGGTAAGATGGCGGCGGGGGGCGCGGCGGATGCCCAGGCGCGCTTTGGCCACTCGGTGAAGGGACTTCTGACCGAGAAGGTGACGAGCTGCGGCACCGACGTGATCGCTCTCACTAAGCAGGTGCTGAAGGGCTCCCGTAGCGCCGAGGTGAGCGGCGGGTGCCGGCGAGCGGCCGATTACAGAGCCGGAGCGGAGCTGGGAGTCGGGAGGGCGGCGCAATGCATGCTGGGAGCTGTAGTCCGAGAAGGGGACACATCCTCGTGTCTGGGTAGGGACGGGGACAGCGGGACCGGGATGCAGGCACGGCTGGGCAGCGCCTCAGGACTCCGGCGGTGGCAGGCGGGAGGGTGACTGCCAGCTCTCCGGGGTGACAGGTGGGAGCGGTGCCTCAGGCGCTCCCGATAGATGTGCTCTCACGGCACCGCGGTGATCCCTGCACGCTGTCACCCCGAGTGTCGCCCTGCCAGCCGTCACGGGGGCCTCGGGAAACACAAAGCTGCAGCGTCTCAGCCCGGTCTTTACGTTTGTCTTTTAGCTCCTGGGTCAAGCTGCGAGAAACATGGTGATGCAAGAAGATGCCATCTTGCACTCGGAAGACGTGAGCTGTGTTCTTGTGCTCGAGCAGTAGTGTTTCTAGGGATGGGAGGAGAGGAGGGTGCTAAGAACAGTTTGCAGCCGTGCTACTGGAGCCCTGGAGTGAAATACCTGACTTCAGGCAGCAGGGCTGGTGGCCAGAATAATTTAGTGCTTCCTCAAACCCAGTGCCGCTGGACTCCTGGTGTCCTGCAGGCCGGACAGCCCTCAAGCTGTGCCCTCTCTGACAGAAAGCTTGAGTGACTGTGGGCTGAAACAAAGCACTTGTGTCTCTGCCTGTCACTGGGAAAGGAGAGGGAAATGAGCAACTGCTGACAGATACCAGCAGGGGTGTTTTGGAGGCGGTGCAGCAATACAATGGTGGCTGTGCTGGAGGAGCTCCCCGGGGCATTAGGATGGCGTGCACTGTGATTTCTGTAGGCAATCATTCTTTGTTTTGTTTTCCACAGAGTTTAAGAAAAATGGCCATAATAACTACTCATCTACAGTACCAGTAAGTAGGGGACACCAGTAAGTAGGCATTCTCTCTTGGGGGCTGAGTCGTTCCCTCAGTCCTCCTCTGTTCTCCTTAAAGACTTTGCATGAAGCCGCCAGCTGAGACTGATCCCTCTTTTTCCGTTCTTCAAAGCTGAGCAGGCCCTGGAGCTGGAATTTTCCAGCCCTCTTCAGGCTGTTTTGGGGTGGGAGCTGAAATTTTTGCCTCCTGTTTGCCACGCACTGTGTCTCCCATGAGTGTGTATGATGCACCTGGGACTAAAAGGGAGAAGCCAGTGCTGCTTCTTTCCCCCAGGACTTAATTCAGAAATACCTTGGAGTTTTGGCCTCTTGAGCGCTTGTTCAATGTAACATAAACTGTGCCTGAGATTTTGTTTTTGTAATGCTCTTTTTGTCTTTCCTTTTCTCATCTAGGCAAGAAGCAATTCAAAAGAAGTGAGTTCTGGGAGGACCTGGGGGACACATGTATGGGGGTGGAAGGGGGAAAGGTGATGGAGTTGGAGGGAGGGAAGCAGAATGGAAAGGTTTTTGCAGCTGCCTTTGAGGCAGATGCTGGCCCAGCAGGATAACGCTTCCATATTGTGAAGAGATGGGAATTTGAGTGAAGAGATGGGATTCATACCAAAACTTCCTTTTGTTTCACTGATGTGATAGAGTGTGTGAGGCTGCTTGTGAGAGGACATGAGGGTGGTGGGAGCAGAGCTGTGTATAGCAGAGTGTATGAAGTGAGGTTTTCTTTGTGGGGACACAGAAGGGGGTTGGGGGACCCCAGGGTTTCTCTTTGCTGTAGTGTCAGCTCTAAAGCTGCTCTGGTCCCTTGGGTACAGGCAGCACAGCACAGCACAGTCTGGGAGCAGATCTCACCATGAATCTCCTCTTGCTTGGTGCCCAGTGTGGAGCGCTCATCAAACCTTCAGGACCAGCTGAGTCACCTGCTGAAATGAAGGGGAGCCGAAGGGACAAGGAAATGTTGGCCAGCACTGAGGGAGTGAAGCGTCCTCTCCCTTCCAGCCCCTGGGGCTCAGAACTGTGTCTGGATGATGCTGTGTGTCAGCTGGGATATGTGCAGAGTCTGTGTGGCCTCCTCTTGTGTGCCTGCATCCACACCTCTGCTCCAGAATGCTCACCCGTGCACCTGCACCTGGCTCAAACAAACTTCCCTGAAACTTTCCTCCCCCCCAAAATTCCTGTGTCTGCTTACTTCCCGTGTAGCATGAGGTGCTCAGCCTACACCAGCAGCCTTGGCAAGAAATGCAGAATTGAGGCATGGCATTTAGATGCAGGTGCTTGCAGTTTGCCACTGTTCTGTATTTAGCCACAGAGGTAGTACAGAGTGCAGTTTATTTAGGGCATTTTAATCAGTGTGAGCTGCAAGTGCCTGGGTGGGTGAGAGGGTGCTTCAGTGTAGGCTGAGGTGCCAGTCCCAGCACAGAATTTCTGAAACCAGGAATCTAAGCACACACATCTGCCAGTGGCCTAGCTGGATGTGGTTTGGCCATCATCCTCCTCAGAGGTTATCTTATTTTCCTCTCTGCCAGAGTTTGGAACATTTCTTTGCCAGGCCATATGTGCTGCATTTGGCCTTCAGCTGCATTCCTTTTCCTGGGCTGCTGCTCCAGCTTTTGATGAAGCAGCCTTGGCTGTGGTGTGTGTTTGTATCTGGTTGGGGAGGTATCCAGAGGCCCGTCTGGGAAGCAGGCAGGAGAGCATCATGAGCTGGTGTGTTCAGTTCTGCAGTGCTCTCTTGAAGACTAGTGACCTGTTCACATCCAGGACCAACTATAAATACTGCATCTTGTTTTTGGTAAGTCACTTATCTGGAGCACTTGGAGTGCATGGGAAGCACTTGTTTCCCTGAGTGTGCTTTTCACCAGCTGATAGGAGCAGGCAGGCTGAGAGCCGACATTGGCCTGCCACATTCCTTTTAGAATGCTACTGGAATCTGGCTCCTGTGCTGCAGAGCCTTCTTGGGCTAGATTTCACTCTCCCTGCCAGTATTTTTGCCTGGGAGGCCGTTCTGACCCCAGCTTTGCAGGTGCAGTTTGGGAATGAGAGTTTTCCCTGCAGCTTTCTTGCTGGGAATAAAAGCTGTCCTGAACACCACCAAACTGCAGCAGTCTGTCCTGAATTCTGTTGCCGGCGGTCCCTGTGCATCAGGGAGACTGGGATGGTGGCTCTTTGCCCCCCAGGATCCCCCATTCTGCTTTAGCTCGGAGGGCTTTGCAGAGGCAGTGTGACCTTGTTGCAGGTGGCTCGTCCTTTCCAAGGTCCTGTCCTCTGCAGAGGCTACAGCAGTCCTGTGGCATTTTAAATTCGTGTCTGCCTCCCTTTGCGGCAAGCAGGGACAGAGCTGCACCGTGGAGGCAGCGGGGTGGGTTTTGGTGGTGTAGGTGCAGCAAGAACCAATGTTGGCAGCGTGCTCACCGCGGGAGTGGAGCCAGCAGCCCTCGCTGTGCCCGTGTCCTGCGGGGCCGTGTGCCAGGGGCCTGGGCGGGCGGGAGCCGGTGTCAGGGCGGAAGCCAGGCCCGGGAAGCGTGGGATGCCGGGACAGCAGGGGACAGCACGGGGTATCGGGGAGGAGCGAGGCCCGGGCTGCGCAGAGTCCGCCTCGGGCGCTGCAGCTGCAGGCAGTAAGAGAGCCCAGGGGCTCTGCCGGAGGTGCTGGGGCTGCCCTTGGGGCCAAGGGCTCTCTGCAGAGCAGGGGAGGGGGGATGATTTGCCCTGCAGGGATTGCTTTGGGGGCTCATCTCTCCAGGGCAGCGGGGACTGGTTTTTTTTTGGGGTGGGGGGATGTTGTCAGGTGCTCCCTGGAGCATCCTATTAGACTGCAAGTTTGGGGGGAGATTCTCAGGGTTCTGCTGGGGGAGAGCAAAAAGTGCTCTGGTGTCTGGGGGAGGAGGGGGATTCAGAGCCCTTGGGAGTACCTGGTGTGGTGCCCGTCTCTGCGGTGCCAGCCACCAGCCCCACATTCCCCTTGCAGTGGCTACTCCCCGCGGAGAGCAGATCCACCAGGAGGTGCAGGTGAGGGGTGCGGATGGGAACTGGTGGAGGGATGGGACACTTGGGCAGGGGGTGCATGCCTGGGCTTTGCCGGAGTTCCTGCCACCGTTAGAGGACAAAGGTTGTTTCAGTGCCCGGATGAAAGTGCCAAGTGCAGGTGGCAGCTTTGCTCCTGTTCCACACAGGGATGGGGGGCTGGGCAACCTGGCATTTCCATGCCCTTGTTCCCTGCACCCTTCTCAGCCAGGGAAATGGTGGCTGCAGCCTGCAAAGTTACTGAAAATGGGAATTAAATTCCCTCCTGCACAACCATATCAGTGTGTGTGAGCAAAGGGAGCTGGGGAGGATGGGGTCAAAGAGATGGCTGATCTTAGCATAGTTTTTGGCTGGGTAATAGTGAGAGTGCCAGTGCCAGAAGACATGTGGGCATGTACAAGCCGAGTGAAGGCATGGCCCCCATATTTTAGAGCATGGGGAGCTCTGAGGGCTCAACTTGGCACAGTTTAGTGGCCTCTGTCCTTCCCATCTCAGGATTACTATGGCAAAGAGCTGCAGAAGTCAGAGGATCTCAAAACCAATGCATGCATCACCTCAGCCAGGCCCCTTTCCAAGCTGGTGAGAGATGCTCTGGAGCGCATCCATGAGGAGGTGGTGGCCAGGTAAACCCCAGGGTCTCTCCTCCACTGTCGCATCCCCATGGGCTGCAGCCCCTTCTCGGCTGTGCCATGGGGCACCTCCACCCAGCTCAGCTCAGCATCCACCCAGGTACTACGGCTGCGGTCTAGTGATCCCTGAGTGTCTGACATCGTGCCGGATTCTGGACCTGGGCAGCGGCAGCGGCAGGGACTGCTACCTGCTGAGCCAGCTGGTCGGGGAGCAGGGCCATGTCACCGGGATAGACATGACTGAGGGCCAGGTATGGCACAGATCTGGGGTTCCCCCTCATCCTTCCAGCAGCCCCCCCCATCATTCCCTTCCTTCTGCCAGGTTGAGGTGGCGAAGAAGCACATTGCCTACCACATGGATAAGTTTGGGTACCGAAAGCCGAACGTGGAGTTCTTCCACGGTTACATGGAGAAGCTGGGTGATGCTGGATTGGCTGACGACAGCTACGATATTGTCATGTAGGTGCCGTGCAGGGCACAGTCACCCCCAGTCCTGCTGCTTCCTGAGGCTGTGGGCTGGGTCTGCATCCCAAAGGGTCACCTGCTTCAGAAGCACGTTATGAAAAGGGAAATCCCAAGCCAGAGTCTGGGGTAGAGTCTGGGTATATAAACTGCCCTTTTCAAATTGGTGTTTCCAAATCCTGTGTGAAGTGACGGGACACACAGCAGCTGGTGGTGCTAAGTGTGCAAGAGGGTGCAAATAAGCCTTGGTCTCCTCCTCCTCAGCTCCAACTGCGTGATCAATCTTGCCCCTGACAAGAGAGCTGTGCTGCGGGAGGCCTTCCGTGTGTTGAAGGTGATGGTGGGCTGGTGCCCGTGGCAGCAAAGCAGGCTTGGGGTGGCCCTGTTGTTGGGGTGCCACTGAGAAGGAGCAAATGGGATCCAGCAAGGCGGGTATGCAGGATGGGGTCAGGGGAGGGCATCTCTGCAGAGGGTCCCAAGCAGGGTAGGATTAGGGGTTTCCCAATTCCCCTTGCCCCTTTTGTCCCTTTGCTTCTTGAGGCCTCCCTTCACTCCTTGCTGCCCTCCAGCCCGGGGGAGAGATGTACTTCAGCGACATCTATGCCAGCCAGCGCCTGAGTGAGACCATCCGGAAGCACCGGGTGCTATGGGGTGCGTAGGGCTGTGGGATGGGGGTGACGTGACATGGGGAGACTGGACCTTTGCCTCCATCCCCCATGTCTGTGGTCTCGTACCAGGAGAATGCCTGGCAGGAGCCCTGTACTGGAGAGACTTGTACAGCATTGCTGAGGAGGTGGGGTTCAGCCCCCCATGCCTGGTCACCGCCAGCCCCATCACCATTGGCAGCAAGGAGCTGGAGAGCATCATCAGTGAGGATCTAGCCAGGGAGTGTCAGCTCTGGGAAGCTCTGCTGGGATCCCAGCCCAGGTGTTCAGTGCCCAAGCCACCAACCTCTCCCTTGTAGGTGACTGCCGCTTTGCTTCCGCAACTTTCCGCCTGTTCAAGGTGCTGGGTGGCAGCTGGACCGGGCCAGGACAGGTCATCTACAATGGCGGGATTGTGGGGCACGAGCGAGAGCTGGTGTTTGATGCCAACTTCACCTTCAAGGTTTGGGGAGGCATGCTCGGGCTCTGTAGGGAAGAGTTAAAGCTGATGAAGCTGCTACTCAGGAGCATTCTCTGTGATCTGGGGGGCAAGCTTTGGTGGAGGGGATGGCAGGTGGGAGCCGAGGGGCTGTGTAAACCCAGGGGAGTGCAAATGTACAGGAAAGGGAGACAGATGCATGCACTGCTTTGTGGTAAAAGTAGAAGCAGGACATCCGTAGTGGCTTCCCAGAATGGTTTGAAACCTGATGCTTGGGTTTTGTGGGTGTTTCTTCGGGTTTTGGGCCAAGACGTGCTCCTGCTTTCATTCTCCCCATCATCTGGCTGGGTGGCTGGAGTCCCCTGGGATACATATCCAGGACCCCAGGCCTGTGATCATTCCTCTGCCCCCAGGAAGGAGAGGTGGTGGACGTGGATGCTGAGATGGCTGCAATCTTGCAGAGCTCCAGGTTTGCGGAGAAGTTCCTGATCCGAGCTGGCGGAGCCAATGCTGCAGCACTGCAGGGCTGCTGTGGCAAGGGAGTGAAGGTCGGTAGAGGGCAGCTCCGTGGCTGGGTTAAGGAGCATGGGTGTCCCACGCTGTCAGAGTTACTATGGGGTATCAGAAGGGCTGTGGCATGATACCAAGACACCTGAGTCCTTCTGGGCTGGGCAGGAGCTCTTGGGACACCAAGAGTGGTGCCTGAGTTGGGACAAACTGTACCCCTACTCAAGTTGGAGCCCTCCAAAGTGGGGTCTGCTCTAACCACCCCAGCATATCCATGGGGACTGGTGAGGCTGACAGCTGGACTTCCCTGAGGTCTCCCAAAGAGAGTCATCCTTCCCTTGAGAGGATAGCTGTGCACAGCCTTCCCCAGGGAGACAATGGCCCATCCTCCCAGTTTTTTCCTGCCCATTGCTCTCCCGCCTGCTGATGGAAGAGCAGGTTGGCCCTGGCTGCCAACCCTGACCCAGCAGCACAAAGCGTCTATCTGCTGGAAGCCTCTCTCTTCTCCTTGGTGGTCCCTTCAGCCTGTAGATGGGCCGGGAGAGACAAGGGTGATAACACCCTGCAGCTGCGTATCCCTGAAATACAGCCTTGTACTTAGGAAGGGGAGATTTTCTCAGGTCTCTGTCCAAGCAGGAGGCATTTCTTAGATAAAAGCAGAGCCAAAGTCCTAGACAAGCTCTTGGCTTCTTCCTTGCTGCAGAGAAAAGCAGCTGGAGTTGCCCCTCATGATAGCTAAGGAAGGTCTGCTTAGGTTGCTCTGCTGGCAGGGCTTGAGCCAGGGGCAAATGTTACTTTCTCAGATGCCTCTTGCTTCCCACTGGCCTGATCCTGCCCTGGGTTTTTCTCTGTCCTTCAGGAGAAGATCCGTGATCCCTTCCAGCTGGTGGAGCAGCTGACAGCCCCAGGTCCTGCCAGCTGTCCTGGTGGCACCTGTGGTCCCCCAGGGTGTTGCTGAGTGGCAAGTGGTATCCCCAGACCACTGCTGGAAGTCAGTGGGACGAGAGGACGTGGCTCCAGTGACATCTTCCACCAAAGAGCAAATAAATACGTGTCTGAGCTCAAAGGCTGTGTGCTTGTAGCTGCCACAGGGCTATGGGTGCTGTGCTTCCCTGGTGGGGCTGGTGGGGGCAGGTTGTACCTGGTTGCAATGAGGACCCATCCTATGGGTCCCCTCACTGTGGGGCTGGCAGTGGGTGCGTGGCTTGGGCACAAAGGCAGGGATGGTCTCTGTCTCACTTGCAGCCCTGCAGCCTGTTCCAGGAGATGGGGATTGCCCTCTCTTTCCCTGTGCAGTGCCACTGAGGTTTCTGTTTTCCCCTGGACTCCATCTAGTCGGAAAGCCCCGAGTCCCCTGCAGGCATCACACCTGCAGAGTTTTGCAGGGAGATACAGCAGTTCTGGAAAAGCAGAAGCTCATCCCACAGCAGGCAAAGAGCAAGGTTGCAAGGGCTTTTAGGCTGTGTTGGGAAGTAATGGGCTGCATTCCTGCTGCCCAGCATGAATCCCACAGGACCTGGACCACAGAAGGTGTTTGGGAAAGGCTGAGGGCTGCCAAACAGCTAAACTTAGAAATAAGGGACCATTTCCACCCCTCCTCACACAGTGGTTTTCCAGGAGGGACCAAATTTCCCATCTCTGCCATTTAAGCATCATCTTGCTGTGGCATGGGGGAAGTTAAGAAGCAAAACCCAATAAAATTTGGGTTCAAAAAGAAACGGGCCAGCGCCAAGGATGCTTTGCCATAGCAGTAGCAGTGGCTGAGGAGGGTCCAGGTGTTCAGGACACCTGAAATTGTTCTGAAATTGGGTGGAATGACCTCACTGATGGAACCTTGGGAGGAAGAAGCTGTTTAATATGCACACCCCACTCCCAGCCCTCTTCCTAGATTACTTACAAAGACTTCATCCAAGTCCCCAAACATCTCATCCTGGGAGGTTTGCAGCAATTAGCTATCAGTTCCCAGTGGGAACAGAAGAGCAGGTGGGGCAGGGGGGGCCCTACCTGCAAATCCCTTCATTAAAAAGACATGAGGCTCTGGCATGGCCTTTCAACTTGCCTGGGAAGAGCTACACCCACAGCGAGATCCCCGCTCTGTGCATAAAGAAAAAGGCCACAGCTTAAATGCCACTGCAATTGCATAGCACTATGTTTTCCCCAAATTCTCAGCATGTCGGGGAAGCAGCTAGGAGAACTTGACTTTGATGTAGAGCGTTAGAGGGCCTCACCAGGCTGTGGATGCGGTGGTGTCCTTTCTGCCTGGCTTTACTTGTGCATACACAGCCTTGGGGTTTTCAGCCCCCAGTGTATGAAAAGAGGAGGTCCTGCGGCCCCATCCCGTGTGAGGAACCCCAGCATCATCTGGGGTCCAACACCCCAATCTGTGTATTTTGGTGATTGTAGAGATGGCCCAAATCCTGTTCTCCTAGTGTGAAGCTCTGCAGCATTGGTGTCCTCCACCAGCAGGCAGAGAGGGTGTTGTGATGGCAGCAGCCAGAGGTTGTGATGGTCTGATTCACTCCGAGGAGAAAGGGAATGGATTCCTGAGTCCCTGCTAACCCTTTGGTTAGCAGGGTGTCGCTGTGGTTCAGGAATACCCGTCACCTCCTTAGGGGAGCAGGCCTGCAGAACTCACTCAGGATAAGCTGAACGAGGTTTGGGACCAGGCAAGATTTGTGACTACAGGCTCCAGAGCACTGTGCTCTGCTCCAGCTGTATTGGGTTGCCCTGCACAATTTATTCTTCCATTTTCCAAGCACTTAAACAGCAGAAAGGCTGTTTTACCGCCTCTAAAGGGTGTCACCCACTACAAGCCACGCTGGTTTCTCCCATGCTGTTTGTCTCTGGCTGTCCAGGATGCTGAACTGTTTCCTGGCTCTTTCATAAGTGACGGACATGGAGCGATGGTGGCCGGGTGTGAGGTGTGCGTTGCTCCAGCTGGGATTGCGGCAAAGCAGCCGACGCCTTGGGAACAGCCGGGCTCTCCGGGCGGTGGGACACGGCACCCGGTAATTTACAGGCGTTTTCTTGAATCGGGGCTCTCGGCTCTCCGAGCACCCAAGAACTGAGGATGAGCGGGGCGGGACAGCCGGGGCGGCTTTGGACGCCTTCAACGAGAGCTCCCAACCCCGGCCCCGCTCACCCCACGCCCCGGCACGGGGCGGCGGAGCAGAGCAGAGGTGAGGGAGGAGCGCCGCCCGTCGTATTCATATTTAACGAATCTAATATTTATTATTATATATATATTTATATTTATATT
>WAAG01001560.1:257-10593 GCA_013390105.1 Tichodroma muraria | reverse complement strand
TAGGCTTTGGATCTGTTTTTTTAGCTTTTAAGGACTGATTGATGTTACTTACATAGCACAATATATAGTGCTACTTAAGTACTGTGACTACTTTTGTAAGTAGCATGACCACTTAAGTACTATTGCTACTTAAGTACTATGACACCATAAGATCTCTGTAGCTTCATATATAGCAGGGACAGCCAATAGTGTCCTGGGCTCATTCAACAGGGTCACAGCCAGCACATGGAGGGAAGGAATTCTATCTATCTGCTCAGGCCTTGTGAGATTTCATTTTCAATCGTCTGTATCTGATTTTGGCCCCCTGATGCAGGATGTATATCTATAACTGAAGTGAGTTCAGTCTTTGGGGGCTGGAATACTGGCCTCTGAGCAGGGCTGAGGGACGGGGGCCTTTTCAGGCCTAGAGAACCAAAGGCGCTGGAGAGACCTCATGGTGGTTTTCCAATACATCCAAGGAGATCATCGAGAAGATGGAGACAAGTGCATCTTGAGGCATCATTCACAGCGATGCACAGTGGGAGGATGGAAAGTAATCAGCATAAACTGAAACATGAGAGCTGTGACCTGTGTATGGCAACAGTGGAGTGGTAGAGATTACAAAGGCTGTGAAGACACCAACCTCACCACTGCAGAGCAGTAAGATATTGTCCCTGTATGCACCTTCCTTCTTCCCTTACCTCCAGTACTCCACAGATTGTCATAGTGCTTCTTCACTCCTCGCTTTTACTTTAAACAGGAACAGTGACACCTTTTAGCTATCCTTATGCTCATCTGTAACAAATTTGAGCTCCATGAACACATCAAGTTTAAGCACTAACTATCTAATCACAATGAAAAAACAAATTCACTCTGTACTGCATTCAACACTACTTTGCTCTATTCACACTATTAACACAAATGACAGCATCATCACTTAACCATTTCACACAGTGGGAATTTTCCTGAATGTTTTCTTGATGATCGGGATTAAAATATTATGAAAGACTTTTATTAATAAGATCAAGTTTTGGGGTTGCAATATGAGGAAGCCCTCTTATTGTCATCAATGTAAAATGACAGCATTATATTTTGCTGATGTTTGAGAAAAAAACTCTCAAATCTGAGGTGCAGCTGAGAAAAAAAATCCTATCAGGCATGCAAATAGGTTGTGGAGTGTTGCCCTTGGAAGCAAGGAACACCTGTTTGTCCTCCATTTGTGCAGAGCCTAACACAAACTCCTCATCCTCCCGACAAGGACTCTCAAGCACTGTAGCAACATAAACCCAAGGGTAAGCATAGTAGACTTATACTGGTGTGTATTACAAATAGCAGAACGTGTCCCTTGGCAATAAAACCTGGTTCAGATAACCATCAGGTCCTGTATGTATATAATTATGCATACAAAACTGGATCCAAGTTGAATACCTGCTTTAGAAATATCCTTCAAACCACATTTTTTTAAGTTCTTCAGTTTAACATGGTAAGAGCACATAAAAAGCTTTGCGACTGTGATTATCCAAGTCATTCCTGTGTACAACTGCTTCTTCTCCTAACAGCATCTTGTCTGTGCTAGGAGCTCATTAACACGAAAAAAGATAACCATCAGGAAGGCATACATGAACATCACATGCAAGAGTGAGTTTAAAGCCCTTTCAAATTTTGGCTCAAAGATTAGTAAGAGCAGAAATTTTGAGAAATTTCTGTATGCTGGTTAATGTTAAGGTATGTTTTCCATTCCTGAAGGATCCTGCCAAATCTAAGAGAGGGGAGAAGAGGGGAAGATATAAAGTGTTCATTGTTCCTGCTGAGTTTCCTTCTTGGGTTTTTTCATTTCATCATTTGAAAGGAGTATTGTTTTACTTCAAAACTATTATACAATAGGGAAGAGAACTTGGACCCTTAATTCAGCAAGTGAACTTTATCCAAGTTTTGTGCAAATGAACAGTTCTCTTAACTTTTGTGTAACTTATTACAGGTGTAAATTGAAACAAGATAAGACATTTTTAACTCAGATGTGTGTACATAATGCTCTTCAATTTTTCTTTGATCACTTCTGCAAAGCATTCACCCCACTTGCTCGAGCATTAAGAGAGGTGCCAGCATTACTCAGAGACTTATTCTGTTTGGATCATAGTTATTACTAATACTATTTCTTCTCCTTCCTTCCTGTGTGCTTGGCATCCTGCATGGGAAGAAGGGGTGGAAACCCATAAAACCAGCAGTATATTTGTGGTGAGTGAACAATGGAAGTAATGAAACAGCAACAGAAAGAAGTAATCTGGTCTGAGAATAGGCAGGATTTTTGCCTTTTATTTTTTAATAATAAAATAATATGCCTTTATTTTTAAAAGAAAGGATAAGACCTAATCCATTTTACTTATGTGAGGCTCATGGTTAGGAACTGAAAGAGAACTGGACAAAGGTCTGACATTGGAGGTAGGGCTACGGAGAAGGACAATATATCTGGTGTTGTGGGGACAATAGGGCCAAAATGAACTGGCAGGAGGAAAGAGGCAAGACACTGTAAGCACAGGCAAAAGCATCAGTGTCATAATGGAGTGAAGGAAATGGCAAAAAAATACCGTTCAATCTTCCCAATAGAAAGGATTCAGCAGAGCCACAAGGTCAGGTTATGTAGACATGCAATACTGCTGTTAGAGTTGCAGGATCAGGGCCCTGTCCCCTCAGCATCAGAAAGAAGACACCTGCATGAAGGTCACCAGATTCCATGAGATATAAAACAGGTACTGCAAGGACATTGTCTTTTTTGTAATCATACACTATTATATTTGAATAAGCATAACTATCAGCAAAAATTAGTGAAAGTGAGACAAGCATAAAATTGCATCTCTCTCACAGCCAAGGTCACAAAACAAAAGATGGGGAAAAGCAAACTACAAGGGGATTTGCTTGGGGAAAATAAAGAATATATCTTTCATTAGTAAAAAAAAAAAGTCAAAATTGGAGGGAGTAACTTCTCATTTAATATTCTTTGACTTTCACCATGAAATAGACTTACCTCTACTTTACTCAGATACTGATATTTTTTGACTGTAGCAGATGGATTGGACATGAACCAACTGGAAAACTATAAAGGCTCTTTGCCTCGAGCAAAAAGCAATGCAGGACATGAATTTCAGCTCATGAATGGGATGCAGTTTTTCTCAGGCCTCAAATCAGGGGCATGAATCATGTGGAGTGAAATCAATGTCTACTACTAGATTACACCTACCTTACTGCTTGAGTGATCTTATCCAGTTGTGTGAGACATGACACAAAAACACCAACCCTGTGCCAAGGACTTCACATATCCACTTCACCCCAAGCAAAGGAGGTTGGAAATACACTCTTTTGAAAGTTTTTATTGTCTTCAGTACTGTATGCAGATTCATATTTTTGAAATTAAGTGGTTTCTATCAGTTCACTGAGTCTGTGTGGGTGGGGAACAGGTGTGACAATTACAGTTCAAAATGCAGGGCACATGTCTTGTGATTTTTACATGGACTTCTTCATGAGTCATTTTACATGGACTTCTCGTCATGAATCCTGCACTGATGCACAGAGAGAGTTGGCTGGAACTGCAAGAACTACGCTAACTAGGTCTTAAGCTAGGAAGGGTTTGTTTGTTCAGAGATGTCCATGCTGTAGCAGCACTCGGGTGATTGGGACCACAACCACTTGATGCAGAAGTCATATATGCAAGTATTCCCAAAACCTGAGAGAGAAGCTAAACATTTTTGATAAAATTATTCTCTACCTGTTACATTTCATGCCAAAAAATACAGTGCATACATTCTCTTCAGCTCCTCAATGACACAGGCTGAATGCAGCTGATCAGGCCACCAGCCAACTTTGTGAGCCTTGCAGCAGGAGAAAAATGGCACATTGCCCAGGAGCCAACCAGGGTGTGCTTCTCCTGACTGCAGCTCCATACCACAGCCAGCTGGAGAAAGGGAGCTGCTCCCACATTACAGTCATGCTGGGCAGCCCCAGCTCAGTTCACATGCTCAAAGTTCAGCAGATGGGGCACTGAGGAAAACACAGTTGTCACAATGACTTAAGTGCAAAATGCCCAATTAAATCATGGAAATACAGCCCTCTGAAACCAATGATTTTCTTCACAGAGCTTTGTCAATAATCAGCTGTCTTCTTTCTTTAACCTGTAATAATGAAAGGTGACACGGGAGTGATAATTCATACTAAAAAAGTAAACAATTTTGTGGTTTTGTCTCTTTTCCTGTTGCAGAACATAAATTATATAGATGATTTCCGCACAACTGTGCCTGCTCTAGAGTTTGCCCGAAGTGTTTTCTAAAATTAATGCTGTTATTTATAAAAATAAAATGTTTGAAACATTTCCATGTTTATTAGGCTTTTTCCAGATATTGTTTGACAGTTTGAAGGATAGGATTAAGATGTCTGGGTACCCTTACTAAGGAAAAACAAAACAGCATTTGGGCTAACCTACTCTGCCAGGAACATATCTTGGAATCAAAATTAGCATTCACATTCTCTATTTTTAAACAAAAAGCCCCTTGTCCTCCATAGGTTACCTGTTACCATTGTTTTCAGTTTTTAGCTAACTTCTCAGGAAAGGCAATCAAATAGCAGGATATAAATGTAAACAGCCATCATTTAAAACAACAGTGAGAAATGGTGTGGTTGGCCTGATCAGCCATCGTGGAACATAAATCACTGACATTCCTATGCATTTCTGCACAGGAATATAGACCACAGGGTAAGACTGGGAATTACTCTCCGTAGCTGATCAGGTGGCATAGCTTACTCCTGATCTGTTATATTTAGGCTGAATATTCGATTTTCTAGACAAAATAGCCGCTGAAGAGAGAAAATAAGGACCTGCGTGGTTCACATATAAGGAGATCCTAGGCCTTACTCGGACCCGAAGAACAGGTTAATCATTTATTGTATTTCACCAAATACGGACAGAAACGTGGTGGAGAGCAGAAATTCCCCCGGGGCCGCAGGGCCCTCCCTGCCGGGTCTCTGCTCCCGGCCCTGCTCCCGCTGTCCCCTCGGCGCTCGCAGGGCTGTGTCTCGCTCGCTTGCCCTGGCTCAGCCCCGGCTGCCGGGCAGCATTTGGCCCTCCCTTGGCCGGGCTTTGCCCGGGGCTCTGTCCCGCCCGCCCGTGCCTGAGGGGCTCAGCCGTGCCCTGCGGCGAATGCTGGTTGCCTTTAAAATTAGCGCTCCCCTCCATCGCCGCTGTTAAAAATCGCAGTAGAACAGTAACAAGGCAAAGCCGTGTCTCCCGAATCCAGGCTAAAACACCAAACTGGAAGCTTTGTGTTTACCACCCATGCACCTCCACTGCCGGGCTTTAAATCTGAGAGCTCTGTGCTTAATCTGGATGCCTGTGGATATGCTCATGCCTTTCCCATTCGAACACAGCCTAGGGCATTTTGAATGGGGGAAGAAGGGAGGGAGGAAATGGACACCAGGAGAACACTGACTAGTCTTAAGTGGGAAAGTGTCCAGATACTTGCTAGAAAGCAATGTATTAACCCTGCAAAGATACTTCTGCATAAAGTCAGTCACAATTAAGCAACAAATGCCTCAACTGGAAAAAATGAGCAACAGGAAAGATTATCATATTTGTCTTTTGGCTGTGACGTTAATTTAACTTGACTCCCAGGTTCAAAATATGCTATTATTTTCGGTTGGTAGCTCATATTTCATGAACAGTTTTCCCTCCAAAGGATACCAGTAGGGGTTTAAACTTCTCATTACAGTTTTGAGAGACGTCGAAAGCTTGGCAACAGCAGTGCAGCCTTCCCTCAGCATTTAGGATAATCTGGAAAAGGAAGATCTTTTCCACTGTTTGTTGTCAGAGCTATTGCTCTGACCAACCTTACCTCACTAGTTAATCTGATTTTCTTCCTTTCTCTGAATGATTTTACTAAACTGTTTGTAAAAGCAAACACACATATGTGAAGTAATTCACCTGTCAAAGAAGAAAAGATGAAGAGACTAAGTAATCACAGTTGGTGAGATTAAAGAAAGGCCTTTGAAGAAAGATGGAGACAATTTGGAAGAATACTTGTAGAGCCAAGTAGTGAAAATTATCAAGAATAGCCCTAACTCCTTTACCTAGAGGCTGAGTGCATGCAGCAGCAAACACCAATTGATGGCAATACAGACCTTGTATGGGACACACGGAGAAAATATTTTAGAAGTGGATGACACTTCTTAAAATGGGTTAAATCTTTCTAGTGATTAGAAGTGAAATTTTCTAGTGATTAGAAGTAAAAATCTCTCCAACCTGTTAGGGTCAAAAATTTCCCTCAGAAAATACCGTCATCAGCAGATGTAATAGAAAAGGCCTGAGAAACATTGGCAGGAGATGGCTCTGAATTGCCTGTGTGAAGTGTTCGTTTTACGGGCCACAAAGGCAATCAAAAGCCTTAGACAAGACACAGGCTGACGGTGGGTGAGCAAAGAAACAGATTTGAACTGATTCAGGGTGTGAAGAAAGGCATGGATGCCATGCAGCCTTATACCCTGAATCAATTAAAACCTTAGGGTACATCACAGTGTCTGCTTAGAGAATAAATGAGGCCAGGATAAGCATATGTGCTTCTGCAGGAGATCTCATGGCAAGTGGCACCCAAGCAAACCAGGCTGGCAAATCTTAGGGGGAAATCAAAAACCTGTAATCATTTTTAGGAATAAAAGTAGTAAATGCTGAACAGTGCAAAATGGTCCATAGTAAGAAACCTCTCATATTTATTGCAAGTACTAGAAAAACAAAGCAAGGGCTCACAACAAGCACAGGTTTTTCCTCAGGTTCTCCTTTAAAGGTAGTATCTAAATACTAACTTTTTAAATTACAAATGTACTGACAATGCAGTAACACAGCAGGATATCAGAGTTGGCTTTCTGCAGTCGGTTTATGAAATATTGTTTGTATCTTCTGTTACGCCAAAATGCTTATGCCAAAAAATCCACAAAAATCAAGGAAGTACAGAAAGACAAATAACAGCTTTTGCAGACTCTCTACCATATTGCTATATACATCTTGCACTGGCTATTTATATTACCTCATGCTACATATTCTGGCTGTGCAATTCTATTAGCAAATCACAATCCAAGAGAGCTATCTGCTTTGTGACAATTTTAATAGTTAAAGCAACCAGCCTCCATAGACATAAACACCAAAAGCGATGTAAATAAATGGGGAATGTAAAGCATGTGAAAAGTTTCAGACAAAACAATGGACTTATTTATTAGAGCAAAGGCATTCTCAAGTATTCTCAAGCTGTAACCTAAAAATCTTGGAAACTGTTCTCATAATTTCACTCCATACCTTCTTCCTCCTTTCCCCAAAACAACAGGGTCAGTTGGAAGAATGACATCATGCATTTTGCTTGTTGAAGAGTCCCATAGGCAGCTAAAATATTACACGGTAGTTTTTCTTAACTATTGCTAAAGCCTCAACAACACGTTCCAAAATAGTCCCAACCACTTTTCCTACTGGAACAGATTTTCCTTGCTCTGAGCTCATTTAAAAGGACTTTTATGTTCACTTAGCACTGTGTGCAATCAAGCCAACATAAAAAGCCCAAACAGTAAGTTTCCATCTACAGCACAGGGACATGAGAGAAAGAGGACATTTAACATTAATACCGGATAATAGGGCTGTTGCATAAAATTCAATAAGCTCAGTGGGGAGTTATTCATGCACAGTTCCTTCAAACCTCTAATTAGCAGAAGAAACACACAGAATGTGCATGCCCCCTATGTTCTTCCTTTTATTGGAAGGAAGCAGCAGGGTTGATTTCTTTTTTCAATATACTGAGGTCAGCATCATTTAAGACAAGTACCAAAACTCATTTGTTGAAAATCTACAGAACCCTTGTGCTGATTCTTGTGTCCATTTTTGATGTTTGTGGAGAATTCCAGAACACAGAACAAAGAAAATTATAATGATCTTGCTACTATTCGAGTACCTTTGAATGATTTTCATGGGATAGGTATATATTAATACACATAATATTGACTCTGTGTTTTGGTGCACACAAGAAATTAATAATTGATCTAAATATAGTAGGTTTAGTTCAATCAAAACTGATCTCAGAAAAAAACCCTTCAACCAAATATTCAAATAAAGCATGAAACCTGTCATTGAAGTTAAGCATTTACTCTGTCCTCAGCCCATAGCTATTATTTTTTCTTCAGTGTACCTTATTGTCAGTCTAGCTTTTCACTTTTTATATCAAATTATGTATAGCAGAGCAGTGGCAGAAAGCTATATTCAAGGCAGATAATAGTCTTTTGATTGAAATGTTTCTCAGTCTTCCCTTTTTCATTCAGACACTGACCACATTCCCAGAAGATAACAAATAATATTAATTTCTCATCACTGTTTATAAGTGATGAGAGAGTGATATAAGTGATATAAGGTTTGTAAGAAGTTTTGAAAGAGATCTGTCAAAGAGTATTAAAACTGCAGCATTTCCAAAAAATTCCCAACTGATTAACAGGAAACTATGCATTAGCAACCTATTTGTTGAAATTTAAACTCTTTCCTGGATTGTTAAAACAAAAAAAAAATTCAGAAGGAAAAGATAAGGATGGCATTACACAAAACTCTAAATCTAGTGCAGACTCAGATCTGTCATGTGGAGTTTTTTAACTTACTCCGTTGTGAACTTTTGGTGCAGTTAAGGTCTGTGGACATCTGGAACCAGAAACTACTCCTTCACAGAGTTCCATGATAAGGTTATGTATGGGAATCTCAGATTCTCAGCACTAAAATGGAGGAGGAAAAAAAAGTTATCTGAGACCTTATCAGACATGCAGGTGGTTCAAATATGCCCAGGTGGGAGACAAGGTACGTGAAACTTAATGCTGCTTATTTTTCCTTGAAAAGTCTGATTTAGAAAGTGGAGAAGCATTTAAACATTTTGAACATCCTGACCACTAGGACCCAAATTGTCAGGTGTTTCAACTACAGCAAAGTTTGATACAGTGAGACATACAGTTGCTCCCTGTCCTAGATTTAGACCCTCCCTGGTGCATTCCATGCTTTATCCTGCATTTACCATGACTGTTGGCCTGCTTATTGAGAGTTCCAATTTTCACGTCTGTATGAAAATATAAATAAAAGTTCTGCTATATTTAGTATGCATACTTGAGTAGGTAAACACTAAAATCAGTACATTAGGGCTTGTACCAGTTTCTGTTCCAATTGTGCCTGCTGGTAGGCTGTTTTACTAAAACACTGAAGGCTGAGCAATGTTACAAGAAAGAAAAAATACTTAAGAAAATAAATGTTCATTAAGAGAACATGCACTGTAGTATCTATGATTATAAAAACATTTTACAATTTCTTTTACTCACTAAAAATAACTCCCCCAAAAGATCAAAACAACATTAACAAATGTCTATTAATTTAAATTGAAACTACAGGATAAAACCTAAAATTTCTAGATGAGTTATTAGCAACAACACTTTTTAATCTAAAAATGTTTCTTTCTCAAAAATAGAAAGGACTCAGGTGCTCCCAAGCCTTACCATACCATGAACTTTATTTTCCAGCCCCAAGAGAAAAACAGATATCAGCAGTGCAAAGAGTAACAGAAGCTTTCTAAGATTTCTTCCAGTACAAACATTGTCAAGACTGCAGCTCTAAAATCAGACATGTTCTTGGTTAGTGTTATCAGTTTGAAAGTTAAAATGAGATTAAAAAAAAAAAATGAAACAAAAAGCCCCACTAAATTTAGGCTTGGAATGATTCTTGAGCAGAAGAGAAGCCAAAGGAATAGCAGCTCAGCTCTCTTACAGCCAAAGCAGAGCCCTACTTCTGAAACAGTTGAACAACCAGCATGCAGGCACACCAAGGTAAAGCAGTGGGAATGTTTTGAACACTGCTTGTCTACCCAGGGCACGTGTGTGTGTTTTAGTTAAGGTAGCATTCCATTCACTATTATCAGGAGCATCTGTCCTAGAATCAGTTGGCAATTAATGGAAATTCAAACCCCACCAGAAGCTGCACAATTGGTTCGTGCTTCATTTCCACAAGAAAATAAACCTGCTGTTGACTTCTGTTACAAGTTTAACACAGTAATTTTAGAGACAAACATAAACAACATTAATATTGCTTGAAAAAATATATTCTACTTTTTCTTTGAAACAATATGTGTCTACATTTCTGCAGTAAATAGGCATAGGCAAAAATACTTCCATTTGGCAAAGTGGTTGAAAAGTTGATCTTAACTTGCTTTTTCTTCTCTTCCTGCATGCACACACACTCACACATATATATGTATATATGATACTGCATTGCATTATATCCTCTGACTATTTTCCACAGTATTTTACCCAGACCAGCAAT
>WAAG01001557.1:1481-16777 GCA_013390105.1 Tichodroma muraria | reverse complement strand
TGTTGGTCTGGAAAATGAAATTCCACTTTTAATTTCTAAATATATGTTTGTTCCCTCTGCTCTCTGGATTTTATATTTAGTCCAATACACATGACATGGCTGCTAAGTTTACCTAAAACAATTATCAATCTTGCCAGCCTTGACAAGGTTAGGGGAATAGTTCTGACCTTTTGCAGTGTCATTTAAAATTGAATATATCTCATGCTGCAGTGTCACAGATATCAGACATGAAGACAAACTTTCTAATAAGAATAGTTTTGATTACATCTTAAACTTCATCAACATACGCTGGAGATAGATCTCTGTTCTAACAAGATTATTTTG
The DNA here is from genome assembly GCA_013390105.1 of Tichodroma muraria. Classification (NCBI taxonomy): domain Eukaryota; kingdom Metazoa; phylum Chordata; class Aves; order Passeriformes; family Sittidae; genus Tichodroma; species Tichodroma muraria. Next base: position 16,453 of record WAAG01001557.1, on the reverse strand, counting down.
TGTTTAAGATTCATGCATGATATTTTAAAAATTCTCATAAATTTTAATTTGTCTGGCTGTGCACATACATTCGTCATGTATATAGCATCAAAGATATTAGACATAATGAATGAATCAACATAGAATTCCCAGATATCATAAATTGTATAGTAGTTTTACAGTTGCAGGGAAGAAGTTCTGTGATGCTGTGAACGTCTGAGAGTATAATAATTATTAATGCGCATTAACTTGGTAAGACATATATTTTGAAAATATAAAGCAAATTGGATCAAACACTCTTTTTAGAAAACATTTATGAAACATTTTTATNCATTTTCTCCATAGATGGTCCATTTGCTCTCATGTTTCCACTTTTGAGGTTTGAAAGATCAAAACTGAACAAAATTCATAGGTTTTCTTTGTGCTGATAATTTACATGATATTGCTGAAGGGACACAAGTTAGCTCTGGTTAACTGCAAGATTTCAGGGTCTTCTTTCTTTATATATTGAGAATACTCTAAAATTTGGAAAGGGGATAAATCTAATTATAGAATGGTTTTCATAAGCATGATAGGAAACTGAAGTGACAGCTGTGTAAAAGCAGAAGCTCGAGGTGTGCCCCAAATGTTCTGCAATCCCTTAGGGTTCTAGTAGGGTCTAAACCAATGGTTGAATCATGTGTGTGCTTGTAAACATTTTGTCCAAGACTAAGTCTTGTCTGAAATAAAAGCTTTCTGTGTACAGTGGAGGCCTACAGGGACATTGGCACTGATTTTTCTTGATCTGCTGAATGATTCCTTTAGTGCTACATGATTGCTAATGGAGAAGTAACCAAGACTATAATCTGCTTTGTGTGTTAGTGACTTCCTTAGATTACCCATTTAAAGGCTTCCTCCTTAGCATTCCACAAACTCCCCACTTCGTCCTTCCCTAAATGCTAGTAAATTTTATAGAACTTGTTACTATCACAGATAAAGGTGTAGTTTTTCTTCAGTTAATCTTCCATTTCTTGCACATTGTCCAAATCTCTTAGAAGATATGATTTTTCCTTGACCTTTGGATTAAAAAAAAAGAATAAGGATTGTTAGAAGTACAAGGTACTTATGCAGCCAGAGGATATGTTTTTGGAAGCTGCTCCCCACATGTATGTGTTATTAGGAGGGATGTATAGCATCCTAACTTTTGTTTCTATGTTCACTGATGTTAAGAATGTGAGAAAATCACCAAATGTGTTTGTGAAAAAATTATGAAAACAATGCTTTAGATCTATTGAATTTTGCCTTTATCTCTGAAAGAATCTACACTGACTACAGTTGGTTGTTATTTTTCAGGATAATTATAGATCCAAGCTGAGAGTGCTTGGGTGCTAAAATTACTTTCACATCTAAATAAATACAGATATCTTTGCAAAAGGGGTGAAGAAGGTCTGGAACATGAAAGACAGTCTTTAGCACTGGATTGAACTCTTTACAAGACCCATTCTGAACTCTCTTGTAGAACTGTACTCAGTCAAGTAACTAACAGCTTTGAGTGCCAATGCAAGCCTATGTTTCTTATAGAAATAAAAGCACCTAGTGATGAAAATCTGATTGTTGGGTTGTTTTTCTCCTGTTGTATTTTGCTGTCTGGGTTAGGCTGTGTTTCTTTTTCATATGGTGTGAGAAGACCAGACACTGGTCTTTTGTGAGGCGGCTTTTATGTCACCAGAAGGAGCAGCCCTGGATAAGTTGTTTCCTTCCAGGTCTGAAGGGTGTAAAGGATGGTGACAGGGAAAGTGCAGCCATTGCCACAGCAATTCATTAGACTGTGTGCTTTTTCCAGCACTGTTTGGACACAGCCAGTGAGTAGGTTAGCAACCCTGATGAATATTTAGCCATAATTATTTTCTCTCAGCCGGCACTTTGACTAGAGATTTCTGTTTCTTTTAATCTTGATGCCTCAGGTGGAGCACAGCAGGGAAGGACAGTGGTGGTGGAGCAGTCACCAGTGCTGCCATCTAGTCATCTTTCTGCCTTGTCCCAGGGAATTGACAGGGGGATATGCAGACTGTGCAGGTAATAGGCTGAGCATCTGTGGTTTAGGCTATCCTGATGTTGGGGAGGTGGGTTTAAGCAGCTGTCATGGAATCTCCAGTGAAGAATAAACCCAGCAGGATCGGATCACCATGATGATCCCCTAGTGCCCCTTCCCCATACTGAAGAGAGAACTGAATTTTCTTAATCTAGGTTGCCCCTCTCTACTTTGCATGAGCCCAGGAGCTGAAATTTCCACCTTCAATATGTGGATGACAGATGTTCTGCAAGTTAGCATTTTCCCAAGCGAAAGAAATGGCCCAATGTTGAGAATAAGTTTTATTCACTGTTTGTTAGTTCTATAATTTATTAAAAGCCTATGTATATTTGGTTAATTTCTACCAAAAATTGCATTTGATATTAAAATAGTTCCCTATCTAGAAGTAAGAGTCATTTTTATATTCTCTGGATTTAAAACACTGAAAGGTAAAGAAAAGAGTGCCTTGCATCATTAACACTGAATTTACCTTCCACTCACGTGTGGTGTGCATTAATATAATATTGTTCTGTTCAGGACATGAGGTACATGACAAAAATGCTTCTCTGGTTATAGGGGGTTTAATTTCTTTTCTTTTTGTTGTTTTGTAACATCTGGATTTCTTTATTTGTTTTTTTTTTCCAAAAGTTAGATAAGTTTTTATTTATTTATATTTTAGAAGAAGTGTGGTTAAATGTTTCTGTCTGAAATACTATCTTTCTAAAAGCAGTTCTGTATAGTAGATAGAAGTATAGTACTAGTAACCCTCTTACAGTATTTGAGTTTCCGAATAAAATAGTAACCAAATACTTGATATGCTCATGGATTGTGGATTTTGAGGGTCGTATGTCTGGTGTTCAAAAAACATTAGCTATTTAGAAACGGTGTCTTGTAGTGATGGAGATAGTGCTGGTGAGCTTTAATTAGTATTTCATTAAGTTAAAGGTTTTTTTCAGAAGCTTTTGTAGACTTCTTGCACTTAAATAATATTTTGGGACTAGAACGGAATGAACATTAAGGAGTGATATATTTTAAGTACATGAATAGTCTTCCACTGTGCAAAATCCCCCATTTTGTTTCCTTTGCTAGGTTTTCTTTTGATTACAGATGGCCTGTGTGATAGTTGCTATAGAAACCAGACCATTTTACTTCAATCTCTCTCTGTTGCTATGGTGTGCAGAGAGCTGCTATGTGTAAAGTGTCATTTAGATTTTTTTGTGATATCCATGTAATAGTTAACTTGCAGTCAATGCTCTCTAAGAGCAGATAGAGTAATGTGACATGCTAATTAATGCTTTCTGCCACCAACTGTTTGATTCAACAGTTTGTCAGCAATTAGTGGCAAAGGTAATTTAATGGCAGATAAAGCTTTCTTTAAATGCTCTAATATTAGAAAAAAATCCCTCTATTAAGTCACTGTTAGGCGGAATTGTTCTTCCTGCCATAGCTTGCTCCCTAACTGAGGACGAGCGTACAGACGGCACCCAGAGCCTCTGAAGGCAGAAACCTCAGGTCTGCAGGGAGGCTACACCAGCCAAAGAAGCTGGTTTTGCAGGCTGCAGTTGCCAGTGACAGCTGTAGCCTCCCGGCGGTTCCCAAAGGCGGCAGCAATTGGGACTGCTGAGTGTGAATAAGCTGGAGCGCAGCTGTCCCGGCCGCCAACCTTCATCCTTCTGCCAGCCTGAAATAAAACCAGTGTGGGGTAGGGTGTAAGACTTGCAACGCTTCTGTGTTGCAGTCTTCATAACTGGCTTTGGCAACTAAAAATTAAAATTAAATCAATTTCTATAAGACTTCAAAGATTAAATTTTCAGGAAATGCTACGAGGGTGGCATGAATGAGTCCTCAGTGAAGATGATGATCCTGTCATTATCCCAAGGTGAAGATGAGATTATTTTTCGTGCAGAATAGTTGTATCCAGAACAAAAGCCTTATGTGAAGCAGGTCAGTGAGGATATCTAATACATACTGTGGCAAAATGTTCAGTGATCAGTTGGCTGCTGGCAGACTTGGTTAGTAGTAGCTCCTACTGAATTAATTTTGCTCAAACTCCAATTGCCAATGCAGCATAAAAGTAACAGAGCTTGCCCCGCATCTGGAGTGTCAGGAGTCATCCCCTGACACATTAGGAGCATGGTGGCTCTTTGCCTGCCCTCTGGGGTGACCATCCCCTGGAGGGGCTGTCCTGGGGGGATCAGCAGTCAGTTTGCAGCCCACTGGGGTGGGCTGGCACTGCACCTCAGCCTGCAGCACCGCCGTGTTCCCCTGGAACACACTCTGTGCAAATGAAGAGAGTTTTATGGGGATTTTATTTGTTCCCAAATACTGGCATCCCAGAGGGGCTCCAAAATCCTCCTTCTACTTTCCCTTCACTTTTCCAGTACTGAACAGCAAGGAGGGTTTACATGATGCTAGCTACATCCTGGAGCTTCATCAACTCCCTTCTCTGTGACCTGTCTCTTCAGATGGGAAAATGGTACCATCAGGGTGCATCTGTGTATGGCTTTGGTAAAGTTGTTTCAAGGGAGAGAGACTTTGAGTCATGAAACAGAACTTATTTTGAAACAGAAAATCTTAATGACAGTCCCTTTTCAGATGTGAAATCTTCTTTAATATTATTTAGCTCCCAGTAAAGAAGAATAAAAAAATTTGTTTCACTAAGAGGTGTCCTTGGGCAGTGATATGTGCTCTCTAGAAGTGCAATGAGATACGCTTTTGTAAACACCAGCATCTCCTTTTCAGATGTGATATGTTATTTAAGATTTTTAACCTCCAGTAAAGAACAATAAAGAAAACTCTTTTGTTCTGTTGAGAGGAATTCTGGAGAAGTGATGTGTGCTCTTTGAAAGTGCAACAAGAGAAACATTATCATCCTCAATGTCCTGAACAGACCAAAGTCCACCCTCCAGAAGCCCAAGGTAGAGGTTTGCTTGACCCCCTTATCTATTTCACCCAGAATCAAAAACTCTTTATCATTTTGTGGCTGCTGTGGCCAAGATAAGCTCCAGGCACTGCATCTACCACCTGCCCTTCTCTGTTTGTAAACAGCAGGTCTAGTGGAGCACCATCCCTGGTAGGCTTGCCTGCCAGCTGTGTCAGGAATTTATGTCCCATACACTCCGGGTACCTCATATACTTTCTCCTCTTCACTGTGCTGAGTTTCCAGCAGACTTCCAGCAAGTTAAAGTCTCTCAAAAAAAACTTTATCTTGTTTTTTTTCAAGGCAATAAATATATGAAGTTAAATGTGGTGAACTGTTTTTTTCTTAATGTGATTTACAGTGCTGGAGTAGCACAGATGCCCATTACCTGCCATCGGAGCAGCTGAACCAGGAGGTAGTCATGGCACTTACACTTTCCACTGTTTTTTGGGATTTTATAATCACTTATTTTTTTGGTTTTGTAAATGAGCCTACTTTGTTCTTGTAATTGAGCCTAAACCCTAATAATTGAAACTTGTGGTTTAGGTCTCATGCCTTTGTTTAGAAAAAAATATGAATTTTTGCATCTTGGAGAAACATTAGATCACAGAGCTATGACTGCAAAGCATACTTCTTGATTCTACTATGAGAGAAGGATCTGTCTATCATGTTGAACTGGCTTCCGAATTGCACCTTTTCCAACACCCATTACCAATGGCACTAGCAGGGATTGTATTTCTCGTGGGTGCATTGCTGAAAGAAAGAGACACAGTCCCGTTCTTCATCACAGTCTGTAAGGACCACGGGTGGGGGCCCTGTTGTATTCTACAAAATGGATTTACAAAATTTTAATACTATTTATCGATATTTACAAATATTTACAAAGGAGAAGACCATTTCCATTAAGAAGCCAATACTATATTGCAGACCCTCTAACAGTAAATGCACATTTCAGCATAATTTATCATATTAAAAATTAAAGTCTTGTTTAGCTGGTCTGCTTAATTAAAAATTAAATGACTCAAGGCACTACAGCATTGAGAAAAGCTGTCTGAAGCTGTTTCTGTAAGAGTAGAAATTGAAATGGAGGGCAACGTATGTTTTTGTTCTACCTCATTCATTGTTTTTTTGTTATTGTTGTAAGTGAGCTAATGAAAATGGAAGACCTCTAATCTAGGTAATTGAGCAATCTAGATAATTGAGCCTAGTCATCCAAGATGTATGGAGAATCTGACATCTGGAAACATCAGGGTATATTAATTTTGTTATTTTAAGTGGGTATGGTTTAAAGGACACTACTAAGACAGCTGTGCTGTGTTTATGGTTTGGACTGTTTTCAAAATCAATCTGTCTTAAAACATATGTCCATGTGGATAGTATTGAATGTAGGTATGCAGATGAATGCTCATTGGGTGTCATATAATGTGCAATCCAGAGATTGTTCTTAAAAACAAAGTGTTTTTTTTCTTTTTGTTTTTAATAAGTCATGATTGAGTTGCTTCTTTTTATCACTGTTATCTAGGGAAAACAGAAAAGTCGTAGTAACCACAGAAGTCACAGTTCATTACTGAGTCACACATAATGTGTTTCTTGAGCAGGAAATGTTACTTGCACCATGCTGGCAGAAATAATTTTCAGTTGTTGACTGGACTATATTAAACTATATTATTTCAGGCATGTTTTGATAATTTTGAGTATAGTTTTACTTTTTGTAGTTATATAGCAACTAATGCAGAAATTAACATAGTCTTTACAGATGAAGTATTTTTCATTTATTTCTTATAGGCTGAGCCTGTTTGTACTATTTTAGTTCTTAAGTGACTTTTTAAAACATCTGAAAGCCAACAAAAAAATGGTTTTTTTAATGACCCTTAAAATACTCCAAGACCCTTTTAAAAGTCTATATAGTTTATGTACAAGACTGCTTCCTACAGAGATTTCCTTTAAACCTCAAGGAAGGCTGGTGCATTTCCGTATTTCTGGTTGTCTTTATCCCTCTTCAGCAAAAGCGAGACATGTCTTGCTTCTTTGGTTGTGGTGAGCTGTATTGACTTTTAAAAACTCAGCAAATATTGCCGTAAAGTTGGAGTAGGACCACAGGATGTCTTTATAGGGTTAGAAGAGGAGGAAGAGCTTATTGGTACCAGTTCAGAGAGAGACATCTCATGTCTGGTTGCAAATTAGCATGGAAATAGCCTCTATATTTTTTTTTTTTCTTAAAGAAAGGTTGGACTCAAAATAGCACCCTAAGAGCAAAATCATGAAATCATGCCCGTTTGATTTGTGGGGTTTAGGTCAGTGTTTACTGCAGGCAAAGTATTACCAGTAGTGCAGGGATTTTATTTTTATTTTAAAGAAATGCTTGAAGTAGCAGTGCTTTATAATTGACTGTAAAAGTCGGTTTCTTTTACATTTGTCTCAGCAGAATACAAGATGTGGTCTTGGGTATACATGTACTTCTAGAAGTGAAAGTTTCTCTGTTGAAGAGTTGAGTCAAGGTGGACTGAAGTTGCTCATGAAATTATGGTTATTGTATCTTTGCTGAAAATGGTTGTAGGTCTAAATCATTTGCTTCTGAGTGTGGACTTGACTTTAGTAGCTCAGCATGCTGTGAATATTAACTGAACAGCCTTTTTATCAATTTGTTGATTAATATGTTTTATTTATTATTAGAGTTCTGGTTGATTTTACTAATGGCTTTCTTCTGTCCTCGTGCTTTTTTTCCCCCTTTTTTACGACTTCTAAAAATTACTTTGCAATCTCTTTGGAACACGTGCTTTGCTCTGAGTTCCTTGAAGTACTGTGCACAGTTGGGAGCATTGAAAATTATTAAGCATTACAAATAATATCTCAAGTAATATTCTAGATGGTGAAAAGTAGACAAGATTAAACTAAAGTGGTTTGTTGGGCTTTTTTGTATGTTTGATGGGAGGTTTTGGGGTATTTTTTTGTTTGTTTTGGTAGTTTGGATGGTTTTTGTTTGTTTTGTTTTAAGGAAAAGAAATGGAAAATTATAACTTAATAAAAATGGAAAGGAAAATTATCCTTACTTGTTTTTTTCCAGAATTCTGGAGGTGTTTTGGGTTAATTTTAGCATTCCCACCATTGCTCAGCTGTTACAATTTTTGTGTAGGGTATCGCAAACAGAACTAAATTCCAAACCAAACTTGCAGGAAACAAAACTTGCTTTGCTACGTTTTAACAAAAATGGTGAGTATACTGTAGAGATTCCTAGTGGCAATTGAATCTACACAATTTCCTGGAGCATAGTATAAATTCAAACAACAGGTCCACAACCGTGCTTGACAACTAATTACTTCATTCAAGAGAAAACTGCCTTCTCCTTTGTTTGGTGCCAGAACCATTCTGTGCCTATTGTGTGTGTGGCAGCAGCTGTATAAAACAATTTCCTATACTGTGAATACTGTTAATTACCGCAGCTATCGTTTCCCTTGGTGGAAGAAAACCTCCATGCCATCTGAAGGGAAAAGGAGAAAGGGAAAAAAAGTCCTTCCGGATTGGAATTGTAATTGTGGGTTTGTTTTTTCCAGTCTTTGTCAAGGTAGTTCAGCTGTGAGAGCAGAATGTCAGCCTGCCAGTGAGTGGAAGGTTGCTGTCCTTGTGATGAGTGCAATGCCAACAATGTGACATCTGTGAACAGATACTCGTCTCCATTAGTCATTGGTGACCTGTAATGCTCTTGGTTATTCTCAGACATAGGGATGTATTGAGAAACGTTTTTCATGAGATGTATCTTTCTCCACAATGTGGACCTGTTTGTCACTTTATTAGCACTGTCACTTCTGTATTTAATTTGCTGAGGGAAGTGACAGCGTAGTGTGTTCAAGGCACATCCTCTTTCACTACTCTGCAAAAAGTCTTAGGCTGCTCAGAAGGTGAAAGATGTGTTGGACTCTTTCTTCCTAGTTCCTATTTACTCTCCTTGCTTTCCTGAAGATGAAAATCAGGGAATAGACTAATGTATAGATTTTACCCTCTGTCTTTGTATTTCTTTAATATTTTTAGCATTTTCTACCTATAAAATAGGTGTAAGAATGGGTAGATACGTAAAACTACACTTTCCAAATTGATTATTAGATCTTCCTTTAGGAACCACAGTTGAGTTGTTTTTCAAAGGAGAAAGAGCTGTAAATTCAAAACCAGTTTCAATCCCTGGTATAAAAAAGGTATTGGTGTCGCATTACAGACAAACTGGAGAAAAAGGCTAAGCATAAGATGTACAAACTTTCCTGTGTCTGTCATCCTGGACAAATAGAATTTGGGACACATCTTTCTTACTCCTTTCATCTGTGAATGAAACCAAGCTGGTAATCATCCAGGAGCAGGCATTTGGTGTGTGCCACATGATAGTGGTTTTTAGCCTGTTACCAAGTGTCACAACTTGCCTGATACTACGCAGGAACACATCTACGATTGATCTGAATCCAGCTGCACTCTTTGCTAATATAATTTATGGGCTCTATTGTAACCAAAATAATATGAAGTTATAGTCTAAATCAGCCATTTTGTAAATGAAGTAAACTGCACTATGAATCCTCTGTGGAAAAACAGTGAGGATGTAAGATTGGTCGTGGGAAGTTATTTTTGTCTTCTGGTTCTGTTTCCAAAACGTATTAATTATTGCATGCAGTTAGGTGACACCTAACTTCTGGCCTCTTCAATATGTGAAGAAAATTCTGTCAAGCCTATGACAATCATCTTTTTTGTAAGAGGAAAAGTTCTAAAAAGAGTGAATGATGTCAAGTGATGGCAGAAAGCAGGATTTATGTAACTGCTTGTAGTGACCTGGTAAAGCTGTGATGAGAAGAGCAGAAGTACTGTATTGCTTTTTAAAAGAGCTATAGCATACGTTTTTGGAAGAGATTGTCCTCAAGTAAGGCTAGACACTCCTGAATTAGCAGAAGTTAAGATTTTTATGCACTGTGAAGAGTAGGTGAGAGACTGGAGGGGATAGCGGAACATCTTTTTGCATAAAGATTTTTTCTGTTTTGACTTTCATGAAGCAGAGATTGAAATTCCGGCGCTGATGTATAGCACAGAAGTGTGAAAGGGTATGCTGGCCTCTCTTTGCCATTTTTTAACCATTTGTGACCAGTCTCAGTGGTGGTGTTGAACAGATTGAAATTAGATGTTCTTGGGCCACCCCAAGCCTTCTTCCAGGTGATAATTTGAAGCGGGGTAAACTGGTCCATCTGCTCCAGAAGCAGGTCCCAGTTCTGGAACTCCTGTGGATTTTAGCAGGGGTGCAGCAGTGCCAGGGTCTGTGCTGGGCAGTGCGTGGTGAGGGGGAGACGTGTCCTGTCCCCAGCTCTCCTGTCACCCCAGCAGTCACTTTCCATCCAGGCCAGACTGCTGGCGGGTGTGGGAAGGGGCCTATGTTTGTTCATCTGGGAAGGATACCAATGCCAATTCCCAGTCTTTCCCTGGGGAGAGCGTGGTGGGCAGTTGGAAAGTATTTGGCTGGCTGACAGCAGAGCTGTACAGGATATTGACCTTCATTGTAAATGAGTAAAGTTAGCACAGGGAAGTTTAAGTTCTGGCTTTGTTTCAAAGCTTTTGCTTTCAAGGCACACCATGTTTTTATTTTATTTTAATTAAGTAATTTAAGAATACAGAAACTAAACTGTTTTGTTATAGAGCAAACAAATCTATATTAGGTTCTAAAATTGGGGTAAAAAAGATTGGTAAATTATATTGGTTCAAATTGGGGTTCTTAATGCATTATTTCATGAACTGTTTATGTCTGTGTAAAAAAGTTTGATTTTTCCTTTTATTGGAACCCAATTTACTTCTTAATCTGTAACAGTTCAAAAAATTATTTGATAAAGGACATGGTTTGAATCCTGACATCTTTTTAGTTATTTGCTCGCATTGCTTTTCAGAATGGAGCTTCTATTTTTTTGGTTATTTTAGTCACCATTTCATGTCAATCAATATACTCATTTAAGGATTCAAAGTGGCATCTACAAGGAGATGTAAAGGTATTAGCAGCACAGAGCACTACAGTTTATTTTCTACATTATACTTTTGTTTGCAGCTGTTAACAGTTTTTGATTTGATTATGTCGCTAGAATAAAAAAAAATGAAAGTGACAAGCTGCATTTCACAATGCTGGGTTGCATTCTTTATGATTTGTATGTTGCATGGCTATAAAGCCTGCACTCCCTCTTCTGCTACTCTTTCCTTATTCCAGTCTGTTTGAACTTCTGATCACTCCGTTATCAAAACAATATGCCATCCAAACAGAGAAGCCAAGATTAGTCAGGCTTAAGTTATCATGTATGGAGTCTGTCTCAGGAGACAGGGGCTTCCTGACACCGCATCAGGTTTCAAGCAAAGTAGGACTGTGAGGTTTAAAGTGTTTTCATTTCCAGCAAAATGCTTTGGTGCCATCTGAATTCTTCCAAGCAACCAGTAGTTTGAGGAAGTAGGGATTTCATTAGTTAATACCCTTGGGATGTCTTACTTGAGTTCACAAGATGTGCCATCTGGAAATTCTTGTTCATTCACATGTTGCATCCTTTTTTGGACACTGGAGAGATCCAAGATGCTTTATTTGAGTTGCTTTGGAAGTGCCTAAAATAAAATGGGGAGAAATATTTGAAAGTCTGTATTAAAAATAGATAAATAATCAAAAAATCTGTTTTCATCTGAGTTGCCCAGGTTACCCTTCTTTGCTATGAAACCAGTCCCAAGCTTTGCTACTGCTTACTTCTATGGTCTAAGCACTGCTTCTTTTTCTTCTACTTTTCATCCATTTATCCTTTAAAATTCCTTAAGAAGTCACCTTCAGAAGCATATCCTTCTCTCTCCCTCTCTTTCTTTTCTGCACCCAGCCTTTACCTGCCGGAGTGTTCAGTGTGGTCCATGGGAACTTTGCCAACATAACCAACTCCAGTCAAGAATACTCAGCACAACCACTGTGACGTTGTCATCCTTGTAGTTGTCTTGTTTGTCATGGGGTGTGTTTGCTAGCATGAAACTCTAGGTCTCCTGGGTCAGTTGTGTTTTGCTTGCAAAATGCTAATTTGGGAAAGGTCTCTGATTTGACAGAGCCCAAAGGGTGGCAGAGGTGTACCTTGTGGTTCACTGTCTCTCTCTGCCTCCTACCCCGAGATTTTAATCCCTTGGAGCTCAAGGATTTCTGGGCTTTCACTGTCTGGGGTATGGAAGCTGCCTGTAGAGCCAGGGGCTGAGGAAGCCACATCCCCGCTGAGACTGGCAAAGCTCAGAAAGTGCCACAAAACTGGTAGTAACTGTGTTTTTTTCACTTGCTGTTGCATAATGCAGACATTCTTTTTGGGTCTTGGGTCAGTTTGGAGAAGAAAGAATGTTTTGAATTACTTTAATGAAGTGTGCTGAAATTTTAATAATAAAGTAGGATTTATTTTGCTGTTTCAAAATCTATTCAAATATATTTAGCCTTAGTTTCTAAGGCATTTTGTCCAAAACTGAGGCCCTTTGTGTAATGGTTGCCACGTTTATCCTTCAGTGTTTCCTATAGAACCTACGGTTTCTTTTTACTTGGCTACTCATTTAAGCAAATCTGTTGGAAATTATTGCTTGGTGTGGTCAAATACTATCAGAACTGACAAATGAGCCCAGTAAAAAGAGGGAGACATAAGTTTTATTGGGAAACTAGTCTGAAAGGCAATTGTTTGTTCATTCTGTTTGGTTGGAAGTAGTGAAATATTGCCCATAATTTGCAGAAAATCCACTCATATTGCACCAGCTGCTTTTATTGTACTATATTTATTTTCCTATAAACTTTTTTTAAAATAAGCTGTGATATGTATTTTAAAAAAGAAGTTGGTGGTTTTTTGTTTGCTTTGTTTTGTAAGAAAGAATTATCACTGGCTACTCTGATCGTCTTAAAAAATGTGATTTGTATTACATCTGAACTTCTCCATTCCTTATGTTATGGTTTGCTGATCAGTAACAACACAATTAGGTAGACAGCTGTTTTCCAAGAGTCCAACAAGTTTGGTAATTATGAAGGGAATATTTGAAGAAGGCTTTGGAAGTTAGTGAGACTATCGTAAGAGTAAAGTTTTGTTATGCTGTTTTTTTAAATGTTGTAGTTTGTTTTCATAGCAGCGCATTCTTAAAACTTTCCAGCATTTTAATATCTATAAAAGCTTCACAAAACAATTATAAAGCATCATGTAATTGCCTTTTGAATACATTTATTCTTTGGTTAGTAAAAAGGACAGATTTAGAAAAACAGACTTCTTTTCAATAAAAATTACACTTCTTTTCAATAAATTAATTGTGTTCTTGCTCTCAATACAGAAGTAGCAGAGCATTACTTTACCATTGTTTTTTAGAAGCTGAACATTAAGTAATATAAAAAATTGAGATGATAAATTCTTTCTTTAGCAAAAAGACTGCTTCAAGTTAATTTGAGGCAAAATTCTGTGGCGTTTTGTGTATTTAGTGTTTGTAGAATCAGATAAAGGTTGAAGCAGGAAGGCATAACTGGAGAACATTGAGTCCAACCCCTTGTTCAGAGCAGACTCAGAGCTGTTTGCTCAGGACCATGTCTAGGAGGGTTTTGAGAATATCCAAGGATGAAGACTGCATACTGTCCCTGGGCAACCTGTTAAAAGTGCTTGACCACCCTCACTGTAAAATAGCTTTCTGATAGTAAATTGGAATTGTCTGTGTTTCAGTTTATGCCCATTGCCTCTTGTCCTGTCATGGGCATCACTGAGTTGCTGGTCCTCTTTATGATTTCCCTTTGGGTATATAAATATATATAACTGTAATGCTCAGCCTAGAGAACAAAGTCTGTTCTCTAGGCTGAGCATTACCAACTTTCTGTCTCTTTCATGAAAGGTGCTCCAAGTCTTTCATCATCTTCATGGCCCCTGGCTGGACTCACTCTAGTATGTCCCTGTATGTCTTGATGATGCTGTGTTTCTCTGGACAATAAAATTTTCTGAAGGAAAGAAGGTTTGCAAGATCATGCCCTGTTTAAAGTGTGTGATGAACTCTGCACCTCATAAAGGTGCTGTGAGTGAGTGATTTGGAGCCCTCCTGAGATACAGGGATTGGTGCTGTGCCCTCACTGTGAACATTATTGTAAGCTGCTTTCAAGTGACCTGTCAGCAGACTCCTGCTTTTTGTGCGGCTGAGAAGCGAAGGTAGCCAGCTGTGAGAATATCTTGCTCTGTCTCTTGTGCTCCAGAATCTGGATTGCTCAAATGTGTTGAGCAGGTGCCTTGTTCTCTTTGTTCCTCCTTTATCATCCCCTCCTCCTTCCTCACATTGCACTTTGGATAAGAGACATGCAGCAGTTAAGGTTAAAAAACTCAGTGCACTTCTGGCTGCTTCTTTTAGCCTCTCCTGTGACACAGAAGCTGATAGGTTTTATAGCTGCGTCACTGTGATCAGTGGTTCACTGACATGTTAGATGACACACATCTAGCAATGGGAGTGGATGCTACTGAGCAGAAATACATTCCACATCTACTGCGTGTAGCTGGTAACATTCCATGGGGGCAGTGCTCACTGCTTTGGAATGACTCGTCCTTGGTCTAGTTTGTTCTGTTTTCTTTCCTCCTTATTCTGAGAGGGATGTTTCTTAATGGCTGTCACTTAAAAGAGAATGCAAACTAAATAGTGATGATACTCAGCATTAGATCTTCTCCCTTTACTGTAAAGAATGTGATCAAAACTGTTGGGCATTTACTGTCCGCAGTTTGTTGCGTGGTTGTCTCACATTCCTTCTTCTCTCCAGTCTCCCTCCCTTGCAATGCTGGAGCCGCAGTGGCTTGTAAAGAGCTTGATAAGTCAAGAGCTTACCATTAGAACACACGCTCAATACAGTATGTTTATCATTTTCTGACTGGTTAAATAGTTTTGCTTAGTCAAAAATCCTTAACTGTGGAGCTTACAATGCTTCTGTCTTGGAGCTAAGCAGATTTGTTCCATGAAACAGGAAAAAAAACAAGCCAGGATCATCCCACCTGTGTCCAAAGATCATCACTCTTTGTACTC
>WAAG01001554.1:909-11460 GCA_013390105.1 Tichodroma muraria | reverse complement strand
GTGTTCACCAGTAGTGAGACCTAAGAGAAAATGCAGATATAGAAAGTGATTTTTTCCTGTTACTGAAAATTTCAATGTGCTTTTCGAACCTAGCTCCCAGCACTACTTATTTCTGCCATCTCTGTATCATCTATTTTCTGAATGCAGTGCTCAGCTCTAATTTTGTAATTTTTCTGACAGGTCTCTGAGTTTCCCTTTCATACCTTCAGTGGTTTGATATTTTTCATTTCAGTTCCTAGATCAAGATGTTTATGGATGTGCGGCAGCATGCGACCTTCTGGGTAGTCTGTCTTCTTTGGATGACTGCTTAAAGATACTGTTTCCTCCCCACAAAATAGCTAAATATATATTTTATTGGCTAAGGGGTGACCTTTTAATTCCCTTCCCTCTGGGCAAGGAAGTAGGATGTGCAGCATGATGAATGAAACAGTGTGGCTCAGAAGAGAACTGATTGACAACGGACTGCGCTAGATTTCTCTCTTTTGTAGCATTGATCTCAGTGGTGCTGTAGCAAAGGTTGATTAGAGCCTAAAAGCGTTATTAACAACAGGTTTTTCTATGACTTGAGTTGAATAAATTCAAACTTGTGCATTTATGTCAAACAAGATTGATTATCTTTCATGATTATGTCAAACAAGATTGATTATCTTTATTGATTATCTTGTTTGATTATCTGCACTAACTATTCTTATAATATATGAGGATAATATTATATGTGTTCATATATATGTTCTTATACTTCCTTGTTTATAGCACTGGTTCATCTCAAACTGCTGAAGTGTCAAAGCACTTCAAGTACTGTGGGTGTTGCAGTGGGAGAAGTGGCTGTTAAGCCCACTTGTGGAATAGTGTGTCTGTAGGTTTTGTTTTTTCTTGTTGCCGTTCTTAAATTGGGAAATACGTGCATCTGTTTCTTTAAAGGGTCTCTAAAGCTTATATGACTGAGTTCTGTTTAGCTGCACTTACGCCCTGTCCCTTCCCTTAAAGGTTAGTGGGTTCTTGGGAATGTGCTACCAGAACAGCACTGATAAACCTGCATTACAGCACTCATCTCCTTTCTCACTCCCTTCTAAATTTACTGTCTGCAGCTCACCTGTCTATTTTGTCTGTACTTAGCACAGTAAAAAACCAGCTAAATCTGAAAACAGCATGACTGAGAGAAGTTGTTTTTATAGGGCCTTTTAGCCTATCAGGTAGAATCCTGTAACTAATATGTCCAAGTTACCAACCCTGTGAAATCATCCATCACACTTCAATGCACACAGACCTCGAGTCATGTTGCTAACTGCAGTCTCTTCAGAGAAGGCTGGTCGACACAGAGCACCTCTCCCCTTCATCATTTCAGTTGATTTCCTAAGTCAGCCACAAAAAAGGAAATCTGTCTGCTTACTTGAAACTACAAGTAAGAAGGCATAGAATAGCACAGGCTGAGAAACACTTTTCACTCAATACAACTAAAGCTGCAGCTTGCAGTTAGAAGATACACGCACACCGGTGAACGCCATGCTGAAGGCTCGTTGTTTGGAAACTTCTGGACTCTCATGTTTTTACAGGTTAGACTTACAGTAGAACAGGGCCTGCTTAAATTCGTCTGCTTGGGACTTTTAATGAGATTAAGTTAAGCAGAACCAGATGTTTGTGAGAGCTTAATCAAAATAAATGTCAGGACAAATTTTCAGACCAGAGTGTCCAGCTTGAAAGTGCAAGGTTTGTATATACCTTTCGTGTAAATACTGCTTTTTTTTTGCCCCTGTAGACTTGAGCAACTTTAGAAATGCTGGTCAGGTTGGTACTCCAGGAGGTCATCTGATGCCTGCTACTGGCCTCTGTAGGAAACGTATCTAGGACATCATTATCAAGTGTTTCCTTCCAGGTGGTTCACAGCTCAAGTGTGTTGTCATTTGTGGCTCAACAAGTTGCTTGATCTGCCTTAATTTTGTGATTAAGTGCTGCAGCCTCATGTAAATAGTCTCCTTAGCTAAAAATAAGTGCTGCTCTGTAAATTGGTGAGCATATAGTGGAAGAAATTGCTATTGCATAGGGGTGCCTAAGATAATCTACTATTGAAGTATTTCCATAGATTACCTTGTTTTTAGCAGGCAGACTACAATTTCCTCATTAGTGAAGCAAACCACTTGTTCTATCTTTTGTGTTGATGAAGAAAACCTGATCATTGTGCTCTCCTTAAGACAGCTATCAAAATACGTTAGAAGACAGTCTTGTGTGTGATGTACACTATAAAAATTATTTTGTCTGCTCGTCCCCTGTTCTTGTTTTTTGCAGGGTTGGAGTTGTACTAAAATTGTTTCTTGTTTGTATGTGCAGATGTATGTTTATAGAAGGAGGCATTAACATGTAGTTGTGAGTTTTGCATGCATGTTTGTATGGAACTGTTTCTTCTTGTGCTGGGAGAGCTTTGAAACATGATGATGATGCCTTTCAAACTTTTTGAAGAATTACGAAGTTACTACACAGCTAAATCTTTTTTGCTAGGTAGAAATATATGTTCTTATAATTACCAAAGATAGGAAGACAGCCATTTGTAAGGCAAAGAAACAATAAATGGAATGAAGAAAGAGTGTAATAACAGAGGCGATAAAACCGTGATATTACTTTTTATTTTAGAATCTTTTGAAAATTAGTACAATTATTTCAGTGACTTCTGCTTAGACCTGCTCAACCAAGAAGCAATGCAGATTTTAAGCAATATTATTTTATCCTTCACTGTCTTTAAAATTGGTCAGGCAGTTGACAGATACGAAGAAAGTATAGATTTTATTTCATGAGGTCATAGATGAAGATCTATTAAAATCAGTGTCTTTAGTTCAGTTTAGTTTAGTTAGGCATTAGAATTATTTTAGTTTGGTTATGCATGAATATAATCTTGTAATTAATATATTGGGCAAGTATATTAGAAGACTTTTTGAATAATTTGTGTATCTTTTTAGGTGCTTAGGAATTAAAATTTGCGGTTTTGGAAATATGACTTGCAAATTTTTTTTCATAGATGTTTACCTTTGCTGATGTATTTTGGTTGGGATTACGGAGGAGAGTTGATCACAGATTTACAGGTTCCTGGAGAGGCTGTAAAGAAGATTGTGTATGGAATAACGATGGACTCCTAATGAGTCTCTCTAAGTAGCTTCCCCTCCCCTTCTGTGGCTCTTCTATGAGCTCAGCTGAGGTAGTATTGAGGAGAAGGGTGTCAAATGATCATTCTCTTTGAACCTTGGTCCTCTTTTTAATGCAGTGCACAGGACTGTATACCGGTGTGTATATTCAGCGTTGTGATGGTTTTGGTAGTTTGTCACACCGTGCCCTATCTTGGACGCACAGCGGGCTGCCTGCCAAGTCACAGTGCCACAGTGCACAGCACAGCTCACCTTAGCAAGGAAAACCGGCATAAAACCAGGTGGCTGATCCACTGCTTTCCACTGACCGAAATAACAGGCTTGTGCCAGGTACAGCTTCAGTCCCTTGATACCCGGGATGTGCTTCGTCTGATCAGCAAAGATTTGTGAGAGTGAAGTGTTTTTCTCGTCTCCTTGTCTTTGTTTTTTTTTTGTTTGTTTTGCTCTTAAAAGATGTTCATGAACTTGGCACTTTCTGCCCTTTTAAATAGTTTTAGTACTCTTATGAGTAAGGGACTGTAAAATAAAAGCTAAAATAAAATATAATGGAAGACTGTAGAAAATAAGACTTAAAACTGTACTTCTAAGACCTTTGCTATTCTAGCATTTGCAGTTTATGCCATCTTAAGAACAACCCCCTGAATTAATTTTTCTCCCATTTAAGTATTTTCAGTATTCCTTCTCTGAATACAAAAGCACAGAAGAAAATCATACCACAAATATATATTAAAGATTTAGGTTATGAGTTAGGTTTCTATGATAAGCGTAGTCTCTTTCTCAGCACACTGTGCTTGAGATTATGCTGGAAATCTGCTATTTAAAAGATCTTTATAAAATTGAGTGTGAGGAGAAGTGGGGCCTGTGTTTGAGGAACACAAAAAATTTTGAAAACAGGAAATTGTATTGAAAATTGGAGACCAAAATGCCTTATCAGAGGTGTGGCTGCCATTGCAGTGGTGACAGATTTGTGTATCTGAAAGCAGAACAGCATCCTGTAACTTGAAGGACACTTACTGAACTCTTTAAAAAGATATTTATGGTTAAGGTCATAGCTGGCTACAAAGGTCTTGCTTGTGCTGATAGTACTAGTTTTGTTGCTAGGAAATGGTGGGGGTTTTTTATGTACCAGTGCCTCAGCTGGATGATGGTGTGATCCTCACAGAGGACTACAGTGCTGGAAGTCAGAGTGTATGCCTCTTAAGTTGAGGAGGTATTTCCTTCAGCTGGAACCTCTAATAATCTCTTAAGAGTATGAGAACCAGCTGCTTGAAGGCCCTTCTCCTCTTCCTCCCCACCCTGTGCCCTTAGTCTCTGAGTAAGCTCCTGTTCCGATTCCCTTGATCTTAGAGGAAGCCTTGATACCTGAGCATAGGGGTATGGCCACAGGGGATTAAAAGGATAAACTCCATAGCCTGTGTATTAGTATTTTCTTCTCCAGTCACAGAGCTTACATCCAGATGATGCCCAATGGCATCGTTGTGACAAATGCTGTTCGGTGTTGGCTGGGGAGTCTCTGTACTGTCAACTCTTCTGGTGCTTTTTATCAAATGCTTCTTTAATGTTTTTAATGCCACTGCTGATCTGCTGGTTACTTCCAGTTGAATGGAGAAATGTTGGGAGCTGTCACTTCAGCTTGACATACAGGTGATTAATGTGCTATTTATTCCATACCCTTCACCTTTCAGACAGGATAACCTTCTCAGTAAAAATACTTTCTGTCTCCTAGTTTGGTCACTGTACCAGGAAACGCGTGCTTTGCACACAGACTCAAGTGAAGATCAAAGTGGGGTCATCGTTAATGCGGTCCTTATGGCAGTGGTGAGATTGAACTCAGCTTTTATTTGTTCTCTGTCCTGGTGGATGTTTGGTAGTTGTTTGTGTCAGCTAATAATACACAGCTCAGGAAATAACTTCAGTCGGCTCTTAAAAATGCAGTGTTATCATACCACTGCAAGCATACCACTGTTTCATATCACTGAAATGGATCATGATGTGTGCTGTGGCTATCTATGTGTGTTTATGAAGACATCTCTGTTCAGTGAGGATCATCCTGAATGTGTTTCCCAAGTGATTCCTGGGAGTAGGCACACTGAATACTGGTGAATCAGAGAGACTGAAAAATGCAGTGGTATGGCATCAGTTTCAGATGAACCAGTTAGACAATGGCTTTGACAGCCATTGTCAATACTTACTTAGAGTTGGTGTCTTTGTAATGATGACAGCCATGTTTGTAGAAGGCTGGAAAGGTTTCTCTGTTGAAGATGAAGTGTTTTTCTAATGCAGCAAGCGTGTTAGTGCACTGTATTTCTTTAATGTAGGAAGACTAATCTTAAGAGAGATTAGTATTTAAGCAGTTGTGGATTTCACTTTAGGACAGCTTTGTGTAATTCCTTAGTTTGAATTCCATGCTGAGCCATGTCCTAATGTGTGGTAGAAGGACTTCCTGGTTTATCACATTCAATTAAGAGGCTGCACATAAGCCATTACAGTGGCCAATTAAAAAGTGTGAGCCTTGAAAACTGAACCACCAGCAATAACTGAGAAATAGAGCAAGACTGGAATCCTCTCTTTTTTTTTTTTTTAATCTCTTAAAATTGGTTTGCTTCTGCAAGGTGGTATTTTGATGTATTTAAAACAATTGCAGTCCACTTTAGGATAATAAGGAGAAATTAATCTGTTTCCAGTGCGTAGTATAACGCCTGGAACATTCTGGAGACACTCTGGAAGAAACCTCTCTCAGAGTGAGTTTAAAGGAATGCACCTTAGAGGAAATATTGTGCTTAGTGCAGGGAAAACTAAGTAACTGTTCTGTATTGTGACTGTATTCCTGTACAGGACTGTTAGGGTGGGATAGAAGTCTTCATATTTGAGAGTTCCTGCATCTGTAAAATACAATTGAGGTAAATACAGTAACAAAAATGTGCAAATGTCAAAGTATTCATAATTTTGAATAAAGTTACTGTCTAGAGGAGCAGAAGTTGATTTGTCTCCAATACATTCCTTGCCTCTGCTTTCTAATTTTTGTAATCAGCTCTCTACTCCATTTTGATCTGTGAGACAGGACACCAGATGATTACATCAGATGACATCATCATCGATGAGCTGGAGTCATCAAATGAACACAGTTATAAAAACAAACTTGTGACTATAGAAACTTTCTGGGAACTTTTTTAGAGTATGTTTTTATTTTAAAACAACCCATCATGGCAGATTCTCTTTAATTGAACAGGTGGGCAATGTCATCTCAAATCACCTATAGCTGGAAGTAGCTGCTTCTGCTACCACAATTTCTGATATCCAAATGGTATTTTACTTTTATCTGAAGGTTGAAGAAAAGAGGCTTTTAACTAAAACTCTGACTGACAGTAATCAGACCTGATATGTACATTACTTCAGGCACATTAATAATCCCGAAGATTTTAACTGAAATCAGTAGTTACTCTGGAATCTGAGAGTGGCCTCTGCGTTGTTTTTTATCTTTTCCTTTTTTTTTTTTTTTTTTTTTTTTTTTTTTTTTTTCCTTTGGATCTTTGGGAATGCCTGTTTATGTATGAGGCCATTACCATCTACATTAGCTTTGATATGTAGTTCTTTTCCATGATACAAATACTATTTTTTATTCATTTGCCATCCAGTTTGTTGTTTAGTCTTTTCAGTCTCTGAGCAAGAACATTATGTCTGTATCTATTTCTAGGAGTACTGAACTAGTTCTGTAATACTGTAAGAATTCTGGCTGCACTTGGGGACAATCTGAATAGAAAAAATTAATAAATTTACTTATCTTCATGGAGAAATTACATATTCTCACATCTTAATTTATAGTTCACAGGCCAAGGAGTGTTGTTCTGAGGATTGTTCATTGCTTAAAGTGATTAGATAAAGCCACTAAAAATTGTACAGAAGTGTTCAGAACTTCTGTTCTGAGGAATAGGAAAGACAGACCACTATATACAGCTGGACCTTCATTTTATTTTCCTTACCAACATGATTGAAGTCTGCATATGCATGTTTGTTTCTACTCCGATAGATTTTCGTACTTGGATGAGAGGTGCTTCCCTCTGTTCAGGGAAGTCTGTTCTTTTAACTCGGTGAACTAGATCTCCCATTCTCCGCTTTGCTGATGCTATGCTTGAAAAGTCGTTATTTGCTTATCACAAGTGTTCCCTTTTTTTAAGTTGACAATCTTAAGTGACATCAGCAGCTCCTTGTAAAGCTTGCCATTGAGACCTTTCACTATTCTGTCAGTGTCCTGACACTCAGATAGTCTGATGTCCCTCTTGAGGTGCCCCAAGCTGCACACAGTCCCCGAGGTGAGGCCACAGCAGTGTGGTGTTGAGTGAGGCAGCTGGTCTCCTCCAGCTGTGCCTGAGGCACCCAGCTTACTGTTGGCCCTTTTGGCTGCCAGGCCTCACTGTTGACTCTATTCTAATTGCCAGCAACCCAGTCTCTCTGATCTCTTTCTACAGGGGTGCTCTCCAGCCTCTCCCACAGTTTGCATGGATCCCTAGAGTGCTGAACAACCTCTCTGTAATCCTCCTGTGTTGCCTGTGCCTGGTTCCAGTGTCTATAGACTTTCCTTCTGGAAAAAGATCCGTGCTCAGCCAAGCCATTGAAGTTATCTTCAGTGTGCTCCAGTAGCGTGGTAGCAGAGTGGAGAATACCTCAGTCTGTGTTGTTAAAGAAACACCCATACTTGGAAGAAAATCCAGTTGTCAAAGACTGAGATAAGCGAGGAATACACCATGGTAGCGAGGTGCCTGGTTTGTTTATAGAGATAATGAAGAAGAATTAAGTCCTGACAGAGTCCTAAGAGAAAAAATAGTGAAAAAAAACTTCTAATGTTTTTCCAAACAGCTTTTCTCTGCAGTGTCTGGGAGAGGTTCATGCATTTTGGTATTCTAGAGGTTATCTCAGTGCTTATTGCTCACTCAGTCTGACCAGTGGATGACAGCAGGGTATGTTGAAGCGTGATCTGCTAAAAGGTCTCCTCAAAACAGCAAATGCAAGTCCTGTCAAGAAGAAATAAAAAGGGACATGTCTGTGGGGTGTCATGTCTAAAGCACATCTAAGATGTGTACTCATCTAAGATTTCCAGATTTAGTGGCTTAAGGGACGGATCAAACAGTGGCACAAGGTGGTGACACAAGTCCCTTATTTATGGGGTGTCTCCTAGATGATGCATATGGTAAAGTAGTCATGGCACATCCTCAGCTTCTGGAAAGTGGTGAGCAGGGAGCGTGCATAGCCTGGGTATTGTCCTGACAGAGGGTGCTAATGTGCTGTGTGGTGCTGACAAGGGATTTGCAGGAAGATGAAGACTAGTGGGAACTACCAGTAAGGTATTCTCTAGGCAAGGCACTGATTGTAACTCCAAGTCCGCATCACTCTCTTCTGGTCTGGCAGCAGGACTACACAGGCAGAAGCATGAAAATAGTGCATGTGCTGGCTTCCTCCATGGTGAAAGCAGTGTTCCTTAAACCCCATAGGGGCTATCACATTCTGTGTTATCTCTGTTGAAACGTGTTAGATCGTCAAGACCAGTGGTCTGTAGTAGAAGTTAATGTTGAGGTCCTAAAGGCACACAGATGGATTTGAATAATTTCAAAAGCTGTTACCACCCCTCCTTGCTTGATCATGTTGCTGTGAGTGCTTTCTCTCTCTTTCATTTCCTGCTTTGTGTAGAGCCGGAAGGACAGCAACTAGGGCCTGAGCTCTGATGCCTCCTGTGGATTGCTCTTTTGCTAGAAGCAAAATTAAATTATACTCCCAGTTTTTTCTTTCCCAGACATGTAGTTTATGTATTTGTCATAGTAACCTGGTGACCACATACTGACGTGAGTAATTTTCCTAAGAATGCTGCAGAATACAACTAACTACTGATGTACTGACCAGCAGCAGGCAGTTCATGTTAATTTGCTTTCATTAAATATGCTTCATCTTCTGAGTCTGTTTTGTAAAATGTGGGACTTGACAGAAAAAGAGGGGTGGGTATGATACTATTATGTTGCTATTAATCATGCTTTGAGATGAACTGTAATTGTTTAACTTAGGCAATTACCAATAAAAGCACTTGGATAGGGACTAATGCAGCCAAAATTTTTCTGACCCTTTCAGAAAATTCCTGCAGGTTCTAAAGAACACTGTCTTTCAAGTGAAGACATATATCCCCTCAAATAGGCATCTCCAGCAACACAGTTTAAGGGCCATTGAAGGCACTCAAAAAGAGAGATTGCTTGGGCACCTGAAAAAGATGGCACAGAGGGGTACTCACATCTCTGTATAGCACTGTGTTCAGACACACCAGTCTTTTTTTAGTCTGTGATTTGTCAGCTTAGTCTAAACCCTGTGAAACTGCTGAGTAGAAGTGCCTCGACCAGAACTTTGGTGACACAGAGCCATCAGTTTGAAGTCTGCAAGGAATCTGTAGTGACCTGTGAGGAGAGGTTCATGGAGCCCCTTTTATAAATGATGAATTTCCAAAATATTTCCAGCCTTAGCTGTATCGGTCTCCCTTTCTCTCAGTGTGTGGTATGAAACAGTCACAATTTAGGATTTGGAAAGATTAGGCCAAATTAAAATTTAGTTACCAATTTTCTTTTTCCTCTTGTCTTGTGTCAGGGGAGCTATAACAAATAACAGCTACCAACTGTAAAGAACCAGATATTCCACTGGCAAAGCTACACGTGCTGTAGCAAAGCTGCAGGTTTTGTCCACCTGTTGAGATTGTGCAGATTATACCATAGCAGCAGCAGAACTTGTGTCCACACCGAGTGAGGTTGCAGGGCTGCTTCATGCTATAGGGAGCTTACACTTCCTATAGGCACAGCAAGGGGGCATTTACTTGTTTCTGCTTTACTTTCAGCTGCTTTGTTGAGAGAATGAGAGCTCTTTCATGAAGTAAAATAGGGTTCTTAATAGAACAACAATTTCATGAAGAATGACGTTGTATAAGTATATACCTTCTAAATAACTGGCCCTGTTTTCTTTCTGAAGTGTGATCAGAAGGAAGGATAGAACCAGTAGTTCCAAATCCCAGTTGTTTGTGTTTGGTAATTTTTTTTTTTAATTGTGATGTCAAATGATTTGACTGAATAAAATGACACTTTTTTCCCCCAAAGAAAGTTAATTACATGCTCTTTGATTAGCAAAGAAGGGACATATATTAATTTTGTAAATATGCTGTAAAATACAACTACTGATGGACTGACCAGCAGCAGACAGCTCATATTTATTTGCATTCATTATATATGCTGCATTTTGCCTTTCAGTTCGTTTTCAGTTGTGTACAAAATACCATCTTATGACATTGGTCTTTCCAGACCTAGAAGCAAAAAGCATTCTAAAAATGCTTTTTGGTTTAACTATAGGAAGAAAAAATTGATTACTTATTCTGCTGTCATACAAGGTAGTATGAATTTTT
>WAAG01001547.1:0-20168 GCA_013390105.1 Tichodroma muraria | reverse complement strand
AATCCAGATTATTCACTTCTAAGTAGTTCAGAAATTTAACTGACATTTATTTTCACAATAAATTCATACGTAGTATGTTCTTCCATTTAGTAATTCCTCTCAAGCTTTTGCTACTGCCTTCCAGCAGTGAAATATGCATCAGATGTCTAAAAAGAGAACAGCAGCAGCAATCAGACAGTTCAGGGATCGACATTTGGTTATTAGTGCATGGTTCTTTAGGTTGGTGCACTCACCTTTACTTGCTTCAAATATTTCCTGAGAACACAACATCAATAGTCGGCATCTGTCCAGCAAGTAGTGGCTTAGTGCTGCAATAAAAAGTTATTCTCAGTTTAAAGTGGGAAAGGAACTGTTTGAAACATTAAATTCCTTCTGTCGGGCAGATGGGATTTAACTGGAGCACTCTCAGTTATAAAACAAGTTTTCATTGATCCAAGTGGTTGAATTCCTAACTTTAGCTTATTTTCCCTTTGATTTTGAAATCCATAAATGCCAGTCATAGCTTTAAGAATGAAAATCATTGGCATGAAGTTTAAATTAAAAGTGATGAATTGAGACTGCTAGTGACCACTGCCTCAGCCAAACACAAATGTCATGGCTCTGCCTCTAAACATTTCTACATGCTTCATTTTAAATTGTGACAAATTAGGCAGGAAGTTAATTGCTAGCTTGGTATAAAAGTGATGATGCTGATTGGAAAAGCCATCATAAAACAATTGTTTTCTTTGCAGCAATGCCATGTGACGTATCAAAAATAAAGAAATACTAATAAAAATTAATCTGATTGTAAAAATGGGCATTTGTTATAGGCATAAGTGTGGCAATAGCTGTGTGTATGTGAAGGTGACTTCCCTTCAGAACACATTTGCCAGCTTAAAAATGTAAGAGAAGATTGAAAGATGCACGAGACATTGTTCCTCCCTGAGCTGTAGGTTGTTGGGGGTTAGGGACATACATTCTATCACTACTGACTTGGTATTAGAGTTGCTATCAACTGTTTTAGTGGCAGCAAGTGCCAGGATGAACAATTACTCATTAAGAGAGCGTGACCTTAAAAAGCGAGCAAAGCTGTAAATCTTAACTAGTCTCTCATTTATTTTACTCTCTGTCCAGAAAATTCACAGGGATAAAAGCAGACACAACAATGTTCAGGGATTCACCAGACAACAGTTTCCTTTTTCTGAAGTTCCAGATTTAGTGCTAGTTTCAGTATCAGTGGGACTATTTCACAGCTAATCAGTTGTTTGTTCTTTCTAGCAAAGCATTACTTCCTTATTAGTTGCATGAAAAGGCCCTTACTAGTACATAAAGTGTTGAAATATTTATCTGTTTGCCTCAGCTGAAAAAGTATAAAAAAACCCAAACCAACTACAAATGCTTCATCAATGCAAGGGAGTCTGCCTCCTAAACCAAGGACATAAGTATTTGAAGTTGAATATTTACCATGAGTTAAGACAGAGCTCCCAGTGCAAGTGTGAAAAGTATAAATAAGAATACTAAACTGAGCTCTTTGTTTTCCTCATTACTGAGCAGCTTGCTTGGTACTCACCTCTCCACCCTTTCACTTCCTTTCTGCTCTCCTGCTTGATTTGTTTTGCCACTGCAAAGTTGGTGGTGTCATTTGTGGGTATTTGTCCTGCCCTGGAGTGACTTATAATGCATATATCCATCCATCCATACGTTACCAGTTGTCCTGGGAATTTTGCCACTTGTTGCTTATTCTTAGAGGGCACAGCCTGTAAGTTAAGAGTTGCTTTAACCCATGAGTGAATGCACAGCAGACTTTCAGTGTCCTCTGCAGTTTGGGGTCTTGTACCAGTTTGCTAGTCATAAAGTGAGATAAGTGCTGTATGCTCTCAAAAAATGCAAGTCCTCTTTATTTTGGAGAATTTTAATCAAATTTTGTTATTGTGCTGTGGTTCTGCTTATGCAGTTAAGAGTTTTCCAATATTCCTACTGTACATGTTTTTACAACTGGAAGATTCCACCATAAACATTTTTTTTCAAGTTACAGTTGTGTTGTAGAACATTAGAGCAGGAGTTAAAATTTAGTACACTGTTAAAATAGTTGTGCTAGGCTTGTATCATGAGGAGAGAAAAGGCCCTACTGTTTGGAAACCTTTTCTTGCAAAACTAAAACTTCCCTTGCGCAGAAAAGATGTTGCAAGTTACTACATAAAGACAGACAAACTGATACAGAAGAACTGAAAATTCTTAAAAATTTGAAAAAACAAAGCCCTTTATATGGATTGCACAGAAAGCTACAATTTCTGATGAGATTTTGGGGGGCAGCTTTCTGCTCTGTTTAAACTGGTGTTTTGTAAATGCCTGCCTGCTACTTGAACACCAATGTTTGGACTAGAACAAGGGAGCTTCTTCAGACCCTGAAATTCAGAGTTTGAAATCCTTGTGCAGCTCACTGAAGCTCACAGAGCTGGGCATAGACTCACTAGAGAAACATGAAACTTTCTATTTAGAAAAAGGCAGGCTTGCTGGCATTATGTGAAATTCAGTAGTCCACCATTTGCTACATTCAAAATCACCTTTTGAAATACATCTTGTATAGAATCATTAAAGTTGTATAACTGTGCTTAGATACAATCTGCTAATATCTCATTAGAGAACGTGAAAAGGGCAGTTTGTAGTCAGTATATCTTGCAGTTCAAAAGTGTTTAATTGTTGTTTAAAAGAGTTGGTTTCAGGCATTTGCTGCTTATATTCTTCTCATCTGCTTTACTAGTTCTGTATAAATGACTGTTTTTTGGGAGAAACATGTCTAGGAATAGATTATTTTTACATAATCTGAAGTTACCACAGATTCTGCTGTGGCATTTTCAGTGAGGTTCTGTGTGTAACCATATACCAGCATGCTTTTTGACAAAGAGATTTAACAACTCTGGAGTCGTTTAGAAGTGAGGCATCAGCTTCGAGTCATGTCCTAAAAGACTGATGTCAAAATCACAATACTTTCTTCTTTTTTATTTTTCATTATTTCTGGCAACAGAAGTGTCAATGCTAAAGAACCTGATGCCTCCTAATAAAATTTGTTCCATTTAATTTACCTTTGGAAGTTTTAATTATCCTTGTAGCATGCCTTCATAAATACAGGTCTTTAACTTGAACTTTGTTAATTTAATAAGTTCTGGTTTTCTTTTGTAGAAAGTTTTAGAAGCTACATTTTCTCATATCCAGAGATATCTGTCTGAATATAGGATATAAATAGATCAAAACATGTATAAAGTCTTTATCCAAAGTCACGCCTACCTAATTTCAACCTTTTGCTTCTTTTTAATATGTATTACCTTTGTGGTTTTTGTAAAAAAATTTTTTTTTTTAAGGCTGAGTTATTTGAAGTAGCAGTAGCAGCACTGCTACTACATCATTTCTTCACATTTGTGCTTGGTGCCATTTCTTCTATTTCCTACTGATTCTGCTGGAACATAAGCAAAAATCACCACAATTCGTTCACAGTTACACATTTATTGTTGGGTCTGTCTTCATGCAGATATTGATTCTCATGAAAGTTACAGAAATGGATCTTTTGGGCTTCTCTCAATTTGTTGAAAATATTGCCAGTTTGCTCCAAAGTTGTGAAGAACTAGCAAAGAGATAACACGCTCCCATAAAGGCTATTGCAGGAGGAAATCTTGTTTCATTTCAAAAGGCCCTATTTCATTTTACCTAATTTTGTTTTGGTTTTTTTTTTCTCTGCTGAAGAGAAGCAATGATAAAGCCAGAATAAATTCATTAGAGATTTTCACACTTGTCAGGTTTGCATTCTTCTATGCACAAACAGACATATGCATACAAGCATGTATATATATATATATATATTTATATATTTATATGCATGCTTGTATGCATATTTATGCAGAGAGAAAGAAAGAAGTTTAAAAGTTTGACACCTTTCAACCCATTCCGCCTTCTGTTCCAGGCAACACTTGGCCAGCTCCAGCTTTGTTCTCTGAGGTGTGGCCAGGTGCCATTCCACATCTCTCTGCACCTTGGCCGTTTCTGACGTCCAGCTTAGGAAACAGAGACATTTCTGCCATTGGGAGAATGAGCTCTTTGCTTTTGCACACTGAAGCTCATCATGCCAAGCTCATCACAGCAGTGGCAGAGAATCAGTGAGCCCTGTTGTCCCCAAGCTGTCCTACAGCAGGACAACAAGAGCAGAAGTTTGAGCCTAGAACTGAATGAAGGGGCCAAGCTCCAGCTCCTCTTGCAGCTCTGAGTTGAGGTGCCTGGGCTGCCTGCCTGGGGTGGCTGCTGGTGCCCGCTGCCAGCTGATGGCAGTGCCTTTTCTCCTCATCTGATGCCCTGGTGCCATCCTTCACTCCTTTCTGGGACAGAACAGCTGCTGACAGATTTTCTTCTTGTGTTTGATGGGTATGGAGGAATCGTGAAAGCTTTTACAAATCGAGTTTTGCTCTTCAATCGCTGTTAAAGCAGCATCACAGCAAACCTGCTGGATGTCACGCCTCACAGGCCTGTGGGTGACAGATCTGTCATGTCCTGTCAGACCTCACGGGAAATGGGGAGGGAGAGACCCTCCCTCACACAGTCACTGTGCTGGAAAGGGTTGTGCATTGATTGGGAAGCCTGAGATTTCTGCCTGCCCTCTGACCTTTATCAGTCAAAGCCTTGCAATGATGTACTCTGGGAAGCAGCTGTTATTTTACTCAGAAGTCCACTAAAAAACTGGACAAGGCCATTTCTGGAAGATCTGGCATCTTCAGTAAAAGCTTTGGTTTGCCAAAATTTAAGTTTCTGATATTCCTGACTTCTTGGGTAATGATCTTGGTTTGCACTACCTTAAGTCAGTGCAAAACTTCTGTTAGGTATTAGAAAAAGGTTCTTCACCCAGAGGGTGGTTGGACACTGGAAGAGACTCCCCAGGGAAGTGGTCACAGCACCAGGCCTGACAGAATTCAGTAAATATTTGGATAATGCTCTCAGGATCAAGGTGTGATTCTTGGGGCTAGGGGTTGGATGATCCTTGTGGGTCCCTTCCAACTCAGCATATTCTGTGATTCTGTGATTATATTTGCTGTATTTTCAGAAAACTCTGTTTTAAGATATTTGCTTTAGGGTGCATTTTTCTTTCGGCAAGGGTCTCAGTTTCTGTTTTGATACACAAATACTTTTTTCTGCTTGTCACCAATTGAAAAACAAGGTGAAACCCCACCACTACATAAGTCCTGAAAGCAGTTAAGTCCCCAGAACTGAGCTAAGGCTTGAGAACACCCTACTGCAAATAGGAAAATCGTATCTTTTTTCTATGCTTCACATAAACAGACAATTTCATGAAGCAGAGCTGGTAAGGTAGTCCCTTTCCCCATCACCAAATCCATGCCTGGGTTAAGTTCTGAAGCTTTCTGCATATGCGATTTATGTGTGACTGTGCAAATTAAATTATTAATGCCAAACACATCTGCTTGGAAAATTATCAGAACCCATTTTCTATACTCTTGAATTACAAAGGAGTCACTTGCTGGGCAACTTGGAGCTCCAGAAACAATGCTGTGAGAATGGATGCAGCCAGGGAAGACACTGAATGACATCTTTGTACTCAAAAACACAGAGCAGAAACAGAAATAACCCAAAGAGCAAACAGCTCAAGACATTTTGATTTTTCACATATTCTACAGAGTGGAGATGGTGACAGTTCTGGCATTTTCGTGGTGATTTCTAGACCAATAATGTTCAGATCAGTTGTGAAGAAGCTCTCCAAATTATGGCTCAATAGGAAAAGCCTCAGTAATCAGAATGCAGCACATCAATTCCTATTTTGTTAATTTTATTATCTCCTACTGTTAGTGCTACTGCTACTGTTGTTTTAAATATTGCCATCCCTCCTGTGGTCCTTATCTAGAGTCAGATGCTTGAGTGTAAAAGGAAAAGAGAGGAATTCTTAGCTGGGTTTTATCTTTTCCCATCAGACTGAAAGGTGCTAACCTTATTTTTTA
Organism: Tichodroma muraria; assembly: GCA_013390105.1. NCBI lineage: Eukaryota > Metazoa > Chordata > Aves > Passeriformes > Sittidae > Tichodroma > Tichodroma muraria. The sequence continues at coordinate 14,199 of WAAG01001547.1, read as the reverse complement.
TGGAGTTCTTCAGTTCAGGTAAGAAACCCAATTTCCATTTCAAATCAAGGTTTAAAAAAAAAAAATACAACATTTTTATTGCATTTGCTAAATTCTAGTTTGAGAAAGTCTTGTACAGGCATTTATTTAGTGACTTGGCTGAGCTAATTACTTGTATCAACCAATATACTTTAGAGGGATTACAAGCTAGGTGACTTCAGAAAGAGGCCTTTGCTTGCCTGGAAGACATAATTTTGTTTGCTAGAACAGATTGCTACCAGTTTCCATCTTCATATGTTCTGCATTAATGCTCACTAGCATTCGTTCAATTTTTATTTAAAATTTTAATTGCTTCACCAATGAAAGGGCAGAAAAAAGCAATTGGGGATAAGGAAAATAATCCTGTACAAATTGCTACTTTTTTAGCTCTTCAGAAATACTTTATTGGCTTTACTCAACATGCCAAATATGTCTGGCAAGAATCTTAGGAAAAGCAGCTTTTCTTCGTGGTTTTACAGTTCCAGCTGCTGTATATAAATTTACACAGCAGTTCACTGGTTTTTGCTGTGCAAACTGAAAATGTATTATTTTCTGAAAATCTCCTGTATTTTTTCACAAGTCAGTTTACTTGCCATAGTTGTCTTCTGAAGTCCTGGCTATGATTTCCATAAATAATAGGAACTTCACTCCTTAACTGGGGCAGCTCTTAGTACCTTCTCAGGTGCACTTTCAGATCTCTGGGATGAACCAGGTGCTGAACAAGCAAATGTGATCTATTGGTGCTGCTGGTGATTGTGTCCATGCAAGGAGGTGGAGATTTTATCCTTCTTCTCCCCTCACTAAACTATCGAGATCTTTATTGCAGTCCAGAGGGAAGCACTTCTCACCACCTTTGAAACCAGACACGGGCGAGGGGCTGACCTGAGCATGCACCAAAAAATCACAGAATCATGGAATAGTTAGGGTTGGAAGGGACTTTAAAGATCATCCAGTTCCAAGAAGAAGCAGGGAGCTGTGGGCTGGGAAAGGCAGCAAACTTAAACAGTTGAAACCGCATAAGATTCTAGGTACTTTTAGAAGTAGAATATAGAAAAATGAATGTAGACGAGTTTTAAATTAAAAAAAATAAACCCCAGCATTTTGAGAGGATGTGCAAGTTCAGAATGTGTCTCACAGCCCAAGTAAATATGGAAAGCCTTCAAAGTTTCTGCCAGTGTAAACTACAGCATTTTCATGGTTTCTATAATTTCCCAACTCATCAGGTGTCCTGAGCAAAGCTGTGTGACTAATTGATCTTTCATCTCACCGGCCATAATGAATATTGAAAAAAATGATGCTAATTGAGTGTTAAAAAAATCTAAACATAGGTTTAAGTTATGCATGTGTAGGGGTCAAAACTTTATTCTTTCTTCAAATGCAATCAGTTTTTGAACATTCTAAATTCACCACCCTCCTTGATAATTGCTTATCTTCCTTGCCTGGCAAAACCACTTAGACAAGATAATTAGGTGTTAGACATGATGGAGGGTCCACTTAAAATTGCAGGGGTTTTAAATGACAGATCTGAGAAGCTGTCTCTACCATAGCCATGATTCCGTCAAATGTCAATAACGGGGACTCAGAATTCTGACTGATAAATAAATTGCTAGATGTGTTTGCTGTTAAAATGCAATGTTAGCCACAGCTCTACCCTGTCAATGGTCCTCTTCTTTGTTTGCAGGGATTTTGCATCATTCCCTGATAAAGGGCTTTCATTTTTAGCATTTATGAAATCTTTTAGTGTCAGTCATTAACTAAGCAAAATAAATAAGATGATTGATTTATGTTACTTTTGAGGGTTTTTTCTTTTTTAATATTATGGATTGATTCTCAAAGAGTAACTTTGGAAATGGTTTTAGAAATGCAGAAAGAAATAACTGGCAGCATACAATGAAACTAAATGGTTCCTGAAGTTGGGGAGGTTTTTGCCTTTTGCTTCCCTTGAAGTTAGTCCTAGAATTCCTTTTTTTTTTTTTGAGTTTTCGGTGGCATTAGGTCCTGTTTATACTGAGAAATGAAGAAACTTATATTTCTCTCTGGAAGATTCTCCTGATCAGCGTACTCTGTCTATATGATTAACAAAATTAAATGTCTCATGACAGTAAATATGCTGGGCAGAGATAATTTTATTTATAAAGCAGTCATTTCTCAGACTTCTGAACTTCATTACTTCAAGGACCTTTCTGACTGGCAATGGAGGGAATTAAAATAATTATTGTAACAATAATTATAAGTTTTACCTTTTTTCAATTTAGCATGGAAAATGTGCTTTAGCAGATCAGATCAATTATACCCTTAAGCCATTAATTAATTTTTCTGGCAGTTATCAGTACCATAGAATTCAGAGTAAAATTCAAGAACCACTTAGTAGTTACAAGGTAATCATCTGAAGTGAAATGTCATGTATTTCACAGTATTGGTTAGATTTGATCCCTTTCAAAATATTCATGTGCTTTAAAAGAACTTCTTGTTGTTTATCTCTCAACATCCAGTCAGTTTTAGGTAGATTTGGTTTAGAAAATAGAAAATCCTCACCTCCACAGGAACAAAACTTTAGGCTTTTATTCTAGAAAGACAAATATTCCTTTATGCGACAAAGATCTTCATGTTGCCCTCTATTATTTGCAGTAGACTTAAGGGGGAAAAAAAAAAAATAGCTATAGCATTTATGATTCTCAGAGGCTTAGCCAGGAATCTGCTCAGTATTGTAAAAATTTGACATAAAGCTCAGGCCTTTGGGGACTGAAGGTGTGTGTGGTGAATTCCAGGGCTGGAGGCAGCTCACTGAGAAGGTCTTGCTTGGAGAGCTCATATCCAGACAGTTCCAGGAGTGTGTGCACATGGAATAAAACCACTATGGGATGATAACAAAATTCACCCTAAGGTTGTGAGGCTGTTTTCAGTTTCTTGACTATTTCAGAATATTTTTTCTTTCACTTTTCTACCTCCTTCACCACTTCTTTATTTATCATGTCCTATTTATTATTAATTTATTTTTTTAAATTTTTGCATTTTTAATTGTAGTACATGATCTGCTGAAAACACTTGCTCTTTTTTTTTTTTATGGCTCTTCTATTTGTCTGACTGCTGATATTATACACAAAAAGGAACAGCTGCCTGAGATGCCAGTTTGTCACAGTGGAATAGAAATACTCACGGTGGTAGCACACTTTGACAAGTAAAACAGTAGAAAATCATGAAATTACTTTATTTTATAAATGATTGATCAAGTTACAAGACAAGGTTTTAGTCTGGTCACAATTTCATTTTTCAGAACAGTTTTCAGAACAAGGAATTCTTCCCTTGGATTAAAATAATGCAAACATTTTTATTTCATCTTATTATTTTACCTATTTCTTAAATATATTCTGTGGTGTTTTCTGTGTTTTTCTGTGCTGTTTGTTTCTGTGTTTTTTCTGCTGTTTTCTGTGCTGGTGTTTTTCTGTGCTGTTTTCTGCATTTTCACCTGTACTGTTTGCAGTTTGAAATTTTCTGGTGATACTGTACTGATACTAAGACAATTTAAATGTCAGCCTGATGAGTGTAGCAATAATGGTATCTAACAGATTTAGCAAGTGTTCCATACAATGGCTGTGAATATCTGTTCTTACCATGATAATGCCCAGTGGCTCAGAATAAGAATAAAAGCTCCTACACAGAAGACATAGGGACAAACATGGAACAGTACAGCAGAATAATTAAATCAAACTGACCATCTAACTATTTTAGCTTTCCTTTGTGCCTTCTGAATTTAAGAATAAGGATGAAATAAAGGCATTGTCCTTGGGATAAAACGTGACATAATTGCATACTGTTCTGTAAATCATACTGTTTGTATATAACTGTACAATAATGACATCATTGCATCAAAATGCTGTTGGAAAATATTTGGCACTGATCTTTACTGAAAAAAAGTACTTTTCGTAGTAAATTTTATAAATATGGAAAGAGCTAGAAGTCACAAAATAAGATGCAGCTTTTAACCTGAAATTAAATCCACAAATTTCAAATGAAATGCCTTAAGGAAATTTAAGATTAATTTCATCTATGTAAAACAAAAAGTTGATAAGTGAGGAACACTATCAGGAATTCTGTAGAATAAACCTAAACTCACAATCAAAATAATTTCTAAATGTCAGTGAAACTGCCAGCATTAAAATCTCATTAGTTAGTTGATAATTACTAGTACCTGGCTTCTTACTGTCACCCAGTAAACAAATGATAGGGAATGCACAGCATCTAAGCTTAATGCAAAAGTAAGCTTTAATTGAAATATAACTGAATTCAGAAGAATAAGAAAGATACAGGAGAGGTCAGGAAAATGGAAGAGATTGGCTGACGTTTTCTCTCTGTTATTTATGAGGGTTAAAAGGAGCCCTGCCTGTGCAAAACTCCTCTGCAGGACAGTGCCCTGATCCTGCTCAGGCAGCATCAGGTGACTGACACCAGTCTGAGAAAGGACTGGTATCAGTCCTAAACTTTACATTAAGCAGAAAGTGAGACTGATTTTCAGAGATATGTGATGTTGGGCCGAGCATGATTTCCCAGGACTTGCTGTGCTTCCCTGGCTTGGGCTCTGTGCTGTGGGGCGAAGGTGTGAGGAGCCTGGGAGTAGATCCCCAATGCAAATAATCTGGTGAGGGAGAACAGATGAGTTCCTGACAGATTTGTCGCTCTTGTTTTAAATGCTCTGTCCTGCGGTGTATTCCGAGTTACTGTCACCACGGCTGCAGGGGTGTTGTCCCAAGTGCGGGCAGAAAAGGATGCACTGGCGCGTGACTCAAAACTTCGGAATGCTGATTAGGGAGTAGATGTTTCACTCCATGTATTCCTGTTTTAACATGGAAGTTCTCTCAGGGTAGCTGGCTTCCCTTAGGCACTGGAGCCTGCCATGCTTTATTGGTATTTCCTTGCAGCTTCCATAGGTACAAACCATTAGCTGGCTTTTATTACTAAACTTTGTTGGAATGTCAAGACAGCTCATTTTGATGGCCTTTATTTTTCTGTATAAAGAAAATATAATAAAGAACCAGTGTGTTTATCCAATTTGTATGCACATTGAACAGAAGTAAAAAAGCGCTGGCAGTAGGGAGGCAGATGAAAAGAACTCAAAACAGAAAACATTTCCTGTTCCCACAGAACAGGAGTCATTAACTATAAAACACATGTAAGAATAAATGTGCTATGTTTCAACATCCATTATTTTATTTGTGCTACACTACAGCATTCTTTGTTTTATTTAATGGCTCTATACTGGCAAATTTCATTATTGACATTAGGTTTTTTAATTATTATTATTTTTCATGTATGCTGTGAAGGTACTCGCTTAGGGAAACTCCTAAACGTGCATTTGACAGGATAAGGTTTCTCTGTGGTGTTGCCTTCAGCACAACATTTCAGTAAAATGTCACTGAGTGCTTTCCTTCTTATAAGTGACCAAACTGCTTTTGAAGTCGTCACCTCACAAATGCAGTACTTGATTTTTTATTCTTTATTTAATTTTAAAATAGTAATTGAATGCTCAAGTTTTTAGATATCATAAATATCAATATATTTCTTCTCCATGTAAGTGATTTCAAAAAAGAAAGAAGCAAACTGTTTTGTTTGTTCTATGAACCACCCCCTTTTCTATAAATGACTAAATGTTGACTTTTCTATAAATGACTAAACTTTAACTGCTATGGTTATGGTGAAGAATAAAATAACTCTTAAAAGATGTATTGGATCAGTTTATAAACATCAGTGAGTAAATACAGAAAATACAGAATCAATAAATACAATTCATAGCAGAAGTAATTTTTTTTCCAAGAATTAGAGCATAGAATGGTAAACAGCCAAATAATGGATAAAAGGCAAGTCTATCTGTGGAAATGCTTGAATTGGTTTTAGTGCACTGTCCTTCACATTTATTGGGACAGGATTGTTAGGTATAAAGGATTAACAAAGGGAATCATCAGTTCAGAAGAGTGTATTTATTCAGCTGTATTACAGGAAAAAGTGTCAATCCCCTTGTCCCCTTCGACATTAGAGTTAGAAAATTGACATCTGTATATGTCAATCATAGCATGCAAAGCCTCCCATTCCAACAATCCTTAAGTAATACGGTGAATGCTTGAAATACTGATTTCTAATTCATTTTCTCTCCAGACCAAATTAAATCACTTTCAAGGGAAGACTCAAATCTCCGTTACTTACAAAAATACACAGCTTTTCACAGTGCCTGTTTTCTAAGCCCTACAGTCCTTTTAAACTTTATAGATCAGGCTCAGACTCTGTGGTTCCATCCTTGTGCACGATTTGGACACACACAGCTCATGTGGCCTGTCCTATGCCCTGCCTCCAGTCCTGCAGGAATTTCTGCAAGAAAATACCCTGCAAGCTGATGTTGGAATAGGAGGGAGAGAAATTTTGGCAGTTTTTCATGAATAAGATCTCTCCTTCCAGAGTAACTTCCCTAAGTGCATTCTTCTCATGGCTTCATACCTAGGAAGAAATAAGTAGCCAGGTAGAAGGAAGGAAAGCAGAGACTTAGCAGAAAAGCCTTACTTTACTTGTTTAGGGATAGATATCAGTCAGTGATGAGAGTTGAGAAATCTCTAAGAGAGAGGCCATTTGGCTCAGTATAAGAGGGAAATTAAAATGTAGTGTAATCTATACAGTATTACATAGCAAAATTAAGATAAATTTGCAGTATTCAGAGGTCTGCTAGTGCAGTGCTTCATAATCTCCTTCAGAGTTACTCCATTTGGAAGTGTGAAAAAGCATCAAACAACTTTCTATATATTATTTTTATCTGTTCTGTTACCAAGCTGCTATGTCTTTAACATACTTACTTTGCTAGTTAACGTCCTAGAGTAAAAAAGGCCTGGAGGAAAATCCTGCTTGCTTGCTTTTTTTAAGCATTATCCTATGTAAAGTAGAAAATATTATTTGCATTTTCTTTCCATCCGTAAGGAAGCCTCTTGGTAACAAATAGAACCTTCAGTACAATAAAATTTACATGAAACAAGCTGTCATTTGAGAGCTGTGTGGTTGGAATGATGCCAGTCAATAATAGATTGCATACCTCTGGTTAATTTATTAGCCACCTGTTCCAGAATCCATTACAAGAGCACATTAAGATGCTATCAGGTTGGGGGAGCATTTTGAGCTTCAGGCCTTTGAGGATGTTTTTCGTGTAGGAATTCAAGCTAATGGAAAACTGAAATGAACAATAGTACATACTGCCCTCCATGGAGGAGAAGGGGGAATATTCCACAGGTTGCTATTTCTGCCTCCATCCTCTTTAATAATATAATAGAGAAATAATAGAGGGATTCATGAAAACTTCCTCTCAATTAAAATGGAAGCTCATAAAAGAAACCTAATAATGCAAGATTGCAAGTGTTGGTGCAACTGATGGTCTTTACAGACATGGGAATATGACAAAATTATGAGGTATTATAGGCTAATTTGTTTACTGCTTTTCATGAGCGAGAAGGCATCATTTTCCATGTGAGTATTTCTGAAAGTCAGAGCTTAATTTTTTATAACCCAGCTCCTGAGAGTGTATCTATGTCATGTTCACAGTTACAAAATAGAGTTACAAAACCAGAAACTGAGAAAAACTGTAGGGTGGAGCAGGACATTGGGCAGATTTCCGGAGGAATTAAGATTTTAGGAATATGCCTGGATAGAAAAGGCGTGGATCCCTTCTGTGTGCTCGTTTGGTCTGCATCACTGCGTATGGTCCACAAACAACTAAGACAAGCAAACGACACAGGTTTGCTCTCAATCCTGAGGAGTAACAGTAAGGCACTGAACAATGGGGATCTCATGGAAAAGATCCTAAAATAAGTCAAAGTTCATGCAGCAGGGTCCAGACAGGAACTATCACACCACTGCTTTTAGAAAATACAGGAGAATTGAAGAGGCAAAAGTGGGAATAACACACGTTCTCAAATTTATTTTGAGTAGTACTAGTGGCAAATATTTATGTGAACTGAACAGCTCTGGGTGATCAGCAGCTTTTTATATATATCAGCTATTTATTTATCTCTCTTTATATACCTAAATATATCTATTTATATAGTTCATTTGGTGAGAGCATGATGCCAATAACACCAAGGTCATGGAGTTCATCCTTCCGTGGGCTGTTTATTTAAAAGTTGGACTCAGTGTTTCTTGTGGGTCCCTCCCACCTCAGAATATTCTGTGTTAAACAGCACACAGTAACTTTAGCATTGATCCAGTACTGATTAGAGAATAGTAACTACTGAGCAATCAGAAAAACATTCCTTCAGTATCTGGGTTTGTTATAGAGGTATCTTATTCAGATCCTTACTGGCCTCATGTGACAAGAGGATAGCCAGAGGGGTACTGCTGTAGGCATGAAGGGAAAGAGGGAAGAGAAGAGAAGAGAAAAGGTGAAAACCCTAATTCAGCATCTCATCAGGATTGTCAGAAAAAAATCCGCATCTGTGATTAATGCAGTATACCACAATTGTCATAGTTGCCACGTTTGATTGTTTAAGCTTAAATGAGGCAGCAGAAGTTTTCATGACCTATCAGCCCTCAAAGTGATAGGTACAATTAAGAAGTTTTTAACTGTAAGTTGCTTAATGCTAAAGGAAGAATACAGTGTTAAGACAGGAATGCGTATTCTTGAAACAGCTTCACTGCAACCACTTATTTCTGGGTATAAGATGGAGTCATACTGCTCAAAATGTCATTTTGGATAGTTTAATCTATCTCTAATGCTACTGCTGGATTGTCTCAGCTGAGAGAGAATTATTCAAGTTCTCTACTTACAGCTGCACTTGGTTTCAGCCAGAAGGAAAAGTAGCAATAAAACACATGGAAATTTGTGTGTGATCCTTTGCTGCTTTTCATCTTGTGTAGACGTGTTCAGTTTTGCAAAGAGAAGGAAAATACTGTTATTCTGAGCTGATATCTTTTAGCCCTCATACTGTATGAATGTAAGTACTTAAAGAAGATACATTTCAACAATGAATAAGGCTCAGTATCTCCTCAAGGAACAGCCTCACTAATATGCTATTCCTTAAAAAAATGTTACAGATACCTGATAAAGGCTCTGCAAAGTCCTACACATTTCTCCAAGCTGTCCATGTGTGCAGCTTTTGTTCAAGCAAACTGATGCTGAGAATTGCTAAATAAATAGCCCTTTTTGGGGGAGTGATAGCATGGAGCAGGGTACTAAGTGGATCACAGTGTTGTAGTTCAGAGTATCTATCCTCTGTTTGTGTTACAACAGCAGAATTTATATTAGTATCAAACTCTTATTAATGACCTCAAAGTTGTATTTTGGGTGGCTTTGCTGTAGGGTTTATAAATTAAGTGACCAACAGAGGTGGCATATCTCTGTCGAATATAAATATAGAATGGCTGATTCCTCTCATTCCTGTTCTCAGTTTTGTTGCAGTGTGATATAAACAGAGCAAGTCCTCTATGTCTCTCCTTTTTATTAAGGTGCTTTGTCCTAGAAGCCCTGTGACCACTCTGTTCCTTGGCCAGGCAGCCACACTGAGCAGGCACCGGGTGTTTGAGCCTGTGCCAAGCCCGAAGAGCTTCTGTGATTGCTCTCAGCTCTTCTGGGGGCCAAACATCCTGCCCCAGACCACCTCAGTGGCATTAAGCCCATCTTTTTCTTTCACTGCCTGTGCTGACTTAGGCAGGAGAATAAATTCACAAAGACCAAGCAATTTTAAAAATAGCTCAAAAGTTGGTGCATATATTTTCATGTTCTTTAGAATTTTTATACAATTTTATTCCGTAATTTTAAGCCGTTATTAAAGTGGCACCTGTCTTGCAAATGGCTCCTTATTTTAACATAGTCATAAGTACTGAAAGCAGAACAAAAGATTAAGAGATAGATCACTGCTGAATTATTTTTATGAAAACATCTCATCATTCCTAGCAGATTTAAAATTAAACTAAATTGATTTTAAAGCACTAGCACTGTACTGTTCCCCCGGTGAACTCTTAACTAAGATCAGTGGAGAAAAACCTAGTTCAGAAAAATCATGTTCCTGTCAGATCAAAAACTTTGTATTTCAGATTCTGCAGAGAACTAAGTTCTATCTCACTGTTCATTATAAAATGTGCTACAATAGTCACCTTTAAGCAATACATAGACCATATAAAGTCTGGACAAATTCAGGGAGTTTTGAAGCAATTATACCTGACCTTTATATCTGTGAACATTGGCTAGAAACAGAATGATTTGAAATTGGTTTAGGAGAGCAATTTATTTTAATATTTAAAAATGCAGTTAGAAGGCTTTCTAAGCAACTCTTATCCTCTAACCTGGATGGACTCCTAAAGCAGTGGAATTTCCACCACACTGTGGGGAAGAGTAATTTTCTAATTTAAACAGAAAAAAACTTAACGTGTGTGTCATCACAACAGAGATGTCTGCTGTGAAAAAATATTCAAAATTGTCTGAAACTAGAAAGTGGCAAGTGAAAATACAATTATTTTCAAATAACTGCTTTTCTAGTAGTGAGAACCTCGGGATAGTCGGGCATAAAAGAGCCGTCTAGAAGAGGCATAGAAACAAAGGGTTGGACAGCAGAGAAACCCCCAAATCATTGCCAGGTGGCTGTTTAGAGGGAAGATGAAGAACTGCATCAACCAGGCATTTTTCTGAAGGCTTCCAGTGTACTGGACCACTTAAACTTTGACAAGAAAGATAAAGGCTTTCACAGAACTACAGATTATCTGTTCGTAAGTTCCTGCTGCCTTATTCAGATTAATTATGAATAGTTTTGCATATTCCACTTAATTTGCATGGAAATTAACTCTACCTGCAAAAAAAAAAACCCTGATCTGAATACTTCAGTGAAATGAAGATGAGCTTCCCTCACCCGCTCCCCTGCCGTTCATGGTCAATAGTACATTTGCTCTGAGGATAAGAGGATGTTGGTCCAGCCTTATGACTAAGCATTTCAGCTGTGAGTCCAAAGGGGTGGAAGGAGGCATGAAGTGAAACACTTTGGGTTCATTTAGTGGATAAAAGCCTTACTGACAGAATAGGAGGCATTGGTGTTCACTGCCAAGAGCGAAGCCTGAATTCCAGAGACGCTGGTTTGTTAAATGTCTTTGTGAACATCCCATGAAACAGGTATTGCATCAAAGCACTGAAAATACGACAGCAGGAAAATAGCATTGACAAAGTATGGTCTAGTGACTAAAAATGGAGGATATTACCAAAGGCCTGACTTTATTCTGGTACCACGTGACTTTTCAGAGTACCTCTGGCTCAGCAGCTGAGGAACTGTGGGGAATCAGTACCGCACTGGCATTTCATTGTAGACCAAAATCAAGAAGTCTGTAGTCTTAGAGAGTTTGGATAGATCTCATCTTGTTCCCCTTTTCCTCCCTCTGTGTGTGACTGATGATTGTTGTATCCTTTCAGAAAGATAGGAAATAGGGTTTTTTAAAGACTGTGATATCCACAGACATATTGACTGCTGTCACAGGATGTCACAGGAATGGGAGCTCGGCTGTTCAGTCCATCACTTTGCCATGGGGGGTCTGTGAGCACAGAGGATGCTGCTCAATTTCCAGGCTGTGTGCTGGCAGATCTGCTGTAGCAGTCCTAAAGAAATTTAAAAGATGATGTAAGCTGACATTGTCCCTCTCAGAGCAATCTTTGGCTAGTAGGTCTCCTCCTCTGCCTCTTAAATTTTTGTAATGTTATGCAGGAATGAATGCATGTGTGCCATGAATGGGGCATGACAGGTTTTGGGAAAAAACCCTCAAAATTATGTGAAGGTATTAAATGGTGAAAAAGTGAGAGGAAGATAAGGGGAGATGGTAAAAGATGTCCCTATAATGAGAATGATGAGCAAGAAGAGGGATGTGTTTTGTTGGTGAGAGGTTTTGTGTCATTGTAGCCCCTGCTGGGAAAACTTGAGTTTGATTTTCCAGTATTATGAAGATCTGTCTAAAACAGGTAAATTTTACAAAAGCGCTGAGGTAAGATATATAAACTTACCCAGATTCATAATTTTATTTTAGTTGCTGGTATATGAATGCACTTCTACTCTTAAGTTTTTGCTAGAGTAATCTTCTAATCACATGAATTGAAAGGCTTACACAACAGGATGCTAATAGTATTATATAATCATTTGTCCAGAAATCATAACTCTTCAAATATTAAATATTTCCATTAAATTTCATGCACATACTCATTTAGACTAATCTCAAGGAAATCTGTGATTCAAACCAAATGTTACTTGTTTAAATGCTTTTTGTAGCTCTGTGACTGTGTGTTACAAACTCTGATGCTCCACTTTAGTAAGTGAAGAGGCTCTGCTTCTGTAAGAGAAAAATAACAGCAGTAACCTGCAGCTTGGTAAGTACTGAAAGCAGTGTGTTCCCTCCTGCCATTTAGCATCAAATTATCCTAAATTTCAGATCTGAGTGTTCATAATTTTTGCAGAGGAGCTGAGGCTGGGAAAATCTCCCTTTGTTTGCCAAGACTGCAGCTGGCGTCTCTCCTGCGCTGAAATCCTTTTGATGTCTCATCTGGCCAGCTAAATAATCAGAGCTGGGCAACAACTCCATGTTGTTCCCAAATCTGGTGAAGTGTCAGGGCATGATCAGAGTTGAGGGGATGCATGCTGTCATTGAGCTGGCAGAGCAGTGAGAAATAGTGCAGAATATGAGAAGGAGCCTGCCAGTTCACATGCAGGAAAGAAGCTCCTTCCCGGCCGAGCAGCAGCGCAGGTAATGACGTACTCTGGAGAGCCCGGAGAGTTGGCATCACAAGGAACTCTCCAGGCTGACTAGTCCTTCTCAGCTAAAGCAACAGATGAGCAGTTCACAGGAAGGAAAGAAAGTGACAAGACAAAAAGCAGCTCACTGCAAGGGCTAACAAGGCAACTTCCTTCCTCTCTTTATTTAAGTTACATAAATATTCAAAATAAACATCTGCTGTGGAGGTAGTACCCAACCCTGGCTATAAATTAAAAATAAAATCAGAACAGAGCTGGCAGGGAATAAAGGGCCAACACAACACAGCTGGCACCTTTTCCTTAAAACTGAGTAAATATTTGGCTTCTTGGCGTATCCTTTTCCCTTGTGATCTCTGAGAAAATAGCACATTACAAAAGAAACCAAACATTCCAGGGAGACCCATGGCAATTACTTGCTGTGAGGGTTCCTCAGGTACAAGGTTATTCAGCTTTCCTCTTGAGGGTGACTCAGGAAGTTTTGGGAGATAAGCAAGATGTGTCCTTGTCCTCCTAAAGGGAAGAACATGCAGTAGCTTGTCTCCATTTGAAAACTATCTGAATAGCTGTTGCACAATAAATTATTCCACAGTAGCTGACCTTATGCAAGCATTATTGTGAAATATTTATTTCATTTTCTGACTAATTTTAAAACAAAAAAAACAATTTTCCTGAGGTAGAATAACCCCACAGGGAGTTAAAGAGCTAATTCTTTAGTAATCATTCTTGAGGTGACTTAGACAGATGGCTTCTTAGCAATGTTACAAGTGAAGAAAAAGGTTTCACTTTTACCTTCTTGTGAAAGGGCACACTAAGTTATACTGATCCAGTTTCACATTCATTTAGTGATCCAACACTGCACTGAGATTTAATTTCTGTTGACAGTTCAAGAAAATAAATATGTTTTGTGATCAGCACTGCTGAGTTACTCAGAATAAAATATAAATGAAGCCCATGTGTATTTAACATTGCATGCTCAATGAATAGATCATAGGCATCCTGTTCAATTATGCAATTAATTTCATCTTTTCCCCTTATAGCACGTTAGTGGGTGGGAGGAAGGAAAGGAAGTGGTATCTTGCTTTGGAATTGCACACCAGTCAGTTTAGTTCTGTTATAGATGGGCAATACTGATGGAGTTAATTGAGCAGCAACTTGTAATGGGAATGGAATTTTGCTCTCCCAGTGTTTACTTTCCAGTTAACCTGTACTTCTCATTTATTAGCAATTTAGTTCAAAATCCGTGTCTCCTTTTCTATTCGTATTAATTAAACAGATCCCTTGCAAGGAAAATTCTTTCAAGTTTAATAGTGTTGGCGTTCAAACTTATTTCTTTTTTGTGAGTTAAAATGTGAGGCTTTAAAAATACATTGGGGAAATGTAGTAGGGGCCAGATGAGTCATCAGAACTCATTCTGGCTCTCATTTACTAGTCTGTTTTCCTC